>MU228436.1:2199505-2217165 GCA_018584345.1 Thuja plicata
GCCTCATATATTACATATTTTACCCACATTAATTTATAATTCGCCACTACAAATATTTTTTTTACCTTCACAAGACAATAATTCGCCAGGATTTTATGGAATTTTCATTCGAGAGGGACAAAATCACCTACGACTTTATATTTTTTTCTTAATTTGAAAAAAAACTTCGCCATCATCATTAAAAAATTTCCCCTAAATTAATGTACGATTCGCCAGGATTTTACACTTTTTCCTAGGAGGGGGTTTCTTAAAGTTATTCCTGTCTTGGTCTAGAGTTTGCGGAGAAGAATGTAACTTGTTTTTACCCTAGGAGTATAAATGGAAATTACCCATCACTTTCATGGTTAGTGTGATTAAAAAAAATACTTAGAGCATTCAGAGCGATTCTTAGGCGATTAAACTACGATTAAGCTGCGAGTTGTTTTGTGCTCAATGATCGATTACCAGTTGACTTGCGGTGTCTGTTCATGATCGTTTGAGGGTGGAATTGTTGCAAAGTTCTCCTGGTGTGCTTCTCCCCTAATTTTATTCATGTTTCAAGGTAGGTCCTTAGTTTGTCCTCTAGTTTCTTGTTGTCTTTTCTAGCTTTTTTTTTTTTCGCTTCTTGCTTTGTTCAGTTTTGTTGGTTCACCTCCCGTTGGTGAGTTGGCTCTGCCAGAGGGTGTTCTGCCCTCTATGTAGTTGTAAAGTAATGTATACAATGTATATTGTCCTAGGGTAGCTCATGTACTTATGTAAATGTTGTATAAATGTGTAAACAGTTTGTAAATAATGTGTATTTTAGTCTATATGTGTTTCGACCTTTGGCCCTTTGTAAATTTTGTATATATTTTGTTTGTATCCTTCTAAGCTAACGAGCTCGTCATGCTCTATCATGTTTTCACTCACCATACTGATCTCATTGAGAGGGAGTCACCACGGCTTGAACTCGGCACCTCGCTAGTTCGAGCCATGGCGACTTTCTCTCTCCTCTATCTTATCACCTTAATGGCGGGATTAATTTCCCATAAGTGGGCATTCAAGCCATGTCCCATCTGGAAATCATTTTACCCTATGTCAGCCCACTTAACACCATTAATGCCTTTATGTTTCCTATCATGTGACCACATGCCAACCCATTTCAGCCAAGTATAGATTCCTACTCATCACATCAACACGGCAATGACTAGTTTATCCAGACTCTGGGTCCTGAGCAATCCCTTATCTTTCATTTCCTCCTGTCGTTTGGTTCAACACCCTAGAATCTAACTCATGTCTATTTTAGGTATTCTAGGATTCTTTGACATGTGCTAATGCTTGTTGGATAGGTGCAGGGTGGTGACAATTTTCTCCAGATTTTCTAATATTCTTTTATATCATGTTCTAACAGCAGTCTTGCAGGTTGTGGATAATTGATCAAGATGTCTGAGGTAATCACCCCTCTCGATAGCCCGGAGCAACCTACCACTTCCACTCGGGCGACCACAAAAACCAAGGCCTAAAAGATGTTAGCAAAGCTACCCTTGACCTCAAAATACCCGAAGGAGGGTATTCTCATGGGATCCAAGGTGGATTCAAAAGTCCAGTGGATAATGGACATAGAGCCTGGACTCTGGGCTGAAATGAAAGGCTTGATCCAAGCCGTTTACAGGTTCAAGGCCATCAGAGACAATTTAGCCAGTTAGCTAGCTGCCTCCAACATCATTAAGGCGGTGAACTTTCCTTGTTTGGTGCAATCACCAGAGCTAATACTCCAATTGGAAAATTTGTGCAATCACCTACTCAGACCATTCTGCTTCTAGATCCTCGGCCATTATAGTACCCAAAAACAATTATTACCCTGGATGCAGCAACTTTTACCTCAGGGCTGGGGATCCCACAGTTTAATGGGTCCATTATTTGGAATCGGGCCCAGATGTTGCAGGAGTTCGAGGATGCTACCCTTATCTCCCGACAATATCTCAATAGCCACTAGCTGAAGTCCTCGAAGAGGGATTATAGGAGGATGAGGTTGGAAATTCCCCATGGGGATTTCAAAGAGCCCATTCAGGCAGGCATTGTATTCTTGTGCAGGATCTTTGGATTGCCCCATGCGCAAGATTTCTCTGCATGGATGTACTACTTTCTTTACTGCATCACCACTCGTAGTCAGACCTTCAACTGGGAAGCTATCATAACCAATCACATGGACATGCAGTTGAAGGGAATCATCCAGAGTTCCAAATTTTACATGACATCATACGTACTATGGGCACTAGCCCAACAAAGACCAGCTTTTCCAAGATTGGAAAAAGTGGGTGAACTTGGAAATGGACCAGGCTAGATGACACCATGGGATCATTATCCCCAAATACAATGGGAACTCAGTTTCCTAAATTTTTGTCAGGTAAATGATGCTCTCATTTTCCTAACCATTCTATAACTTACTCAGGATTCTAGGTACCGATTATCTTAGGAGGCGATGAATTTGGTCAACATCTATGGCTGCTACTTTATTCAGTTCCAGTACCACACCTACATTCGGGTGACCGACTTCTCTGGGAAGCCCTATCTTCTTTCTCGCTATTGTGGGGATAGAATTATTATTTTGGAGTTATTTTGGCAGGTGATGGACTTGCACACCTTCTTTACATTGAAGAAGGTCATCAATGTCACATTCCTATTTTTGTGCGGGAATTATACGTGCAGCCTGGCCGCGGAAAGGGATGCAGATATTGAAATGAGAAGCCTGGGAATGGTGGAATTCCACCACGGTAGGAAAAAATACAATCCTCTAGGAAAGATTGCCACAACACTTCCCAGAGCATCCCTACCACACGAAGTAGATATTGAAGATTTTTGGGCAGACTGCCAAGATAGTTTTGATCTTTGGGCCTGAAAAAATTTGTGCATGTCGAAAGGACTCATGAAGGTGCTCGAACTTTAGACTTTTCCAAAGGATTTTTCAGATGATGGGTCATTAGAAGACCCAGCATACAAGGGGTAGGGGTTAGACAAGTTAGATCTCCCTCCGGTGGACTGGGCCACCCATAAAGACTTAACAATTGAAGGGGTATGTCACCCTATTTTGGAAACAATCCACCAATATTTTTCCTGAGTGTATCCCTTGAGCACCTAAAAGAAACCAATGGTCAGAAAGGCCATTCCATCTTACGCCAATGCTGGGCCTAGCACGAGCAAAGGGAAAGAAAAAGAGGGCACCCCAGCCAAGGTACCTCCCCTAGGTCCCACCCCTTTAATGGTACAACTGCAACAACAAATAGAGTCAGCGAGGCTGGCCAGCCAACAGATAAGAATGTAAATATCTTTCGGCCTCCTCGTAACTCTGATGGCATATGCTCGTCTGACAAGATCCCTGTCATTGGCCGCGATGATGAGCAGACAAATTTCACTGAGGTGGAGTCTACCAGCATTTTAGAGACTGGGATTCCACTAACGAGAAACAAAAATAAGAAGGTGACCCCCACACCAAGCGCAGCTACTAGCCTCAGTATGCCAGATTTGCCTCCCATAGATGTCAGTTCAGATTCTCCCAGACTAGAAAATATTTTTGACTCCTCACCCCCGCATGATGACTTTGATGACACTTTCTCAATGGACAAGCTCATGGACCTTCAACAAGGTATAGGTCATGCGGTGAAGGAGATTGCCTCTCAAGAGAAGGAAGATATCCCTACAGAACAAGAGATCCCAGAACAAGAACCTGCAATAGAGCAGGAAGTCCAGGAAGAAACATGGGAGGAACAACAAGGGTAGGGAAGGCAAGAAGAAGCACCGGCCCAAGAGGTCAAGAATCAACAAAGGAAAATGACAGATGAGAAACTAATGGTTGATGAACCCAGACCCACAGGATCAACTGTACCCCTGATCATCACACTATAGATGCCTTTGGTCACTTCAGGAGACTAGGCTCCCTAGAGTACATTTGGTGAGGTAGTGAAAGTGGCTGCATTACTAAACTTTGGCCAACAACCTCACCCACTTCCATAAGATATTTTAGTGGAGGAAGAGATTTTGGCAGAAGAAATAAGCAGGGCCAGAGAATGACAGCAACAACAAGACCGGGAAATCCCTGAAGAAACAAGTGATATAGATGCAGAAGAGGAAGTCCCAGACTCAACCAACAAGGAAAAAACCTAGCAGAAGATATCGAAGTGTCAGGAGAGAAGGAGCAAGAATAGGAAAAGGAACGAGAACAAGAATAGGAGAAAGAGACTGAAGAAAATGCATGTTCTAGGAACACACTGCCACATTCTAAAGGGAATCCTGATGCATAGGTCCTAACTACAAAGCTGCCCCAGCTACCCCAATGGCTGATGGAATCAAGGAAAAGAAAGGCCCCAATGGTAGCCACAAGCGCTCCACTCTCCTTGGCCAAAATCATGGCTAGAAATGCAAAGGGCCAGAAGCCCAAGAAAGTGTGGACAGTCTATACTGTCTAGACTGGGCCGGTGGGAAACACAATTATGACTATCGCAACACCCCCTCTAGGTGTAGATGCAGTGGTTGTAGGGCCCGAAGACTACTACATCACAGAAGTGGCACTAGGAAGGAGAGATAAGCAAGGTGAACTGGACTTGCTAAGGGAGGCCATGAAAGTAGTTGAGGTTAGATATATCAAGTAGGGCCAGAAGTTGAAAGAGGAAAGAGAGACTCATACCAATCTCCTCGCACTTCTAGCGAAACTTACACAGCCTTTGGCAGAGCTCCATCCGGGAACCCCTTCCTCCTGATTGTTGCTTATGTAGGGCGACGTGGAATCTCTCTAGACCATGAAGAAGAAGGCACAGGCTGTAGATGGGTGGGCCGCTGAGCAGGTAGCCATCATAAGACAATTTCTAGCAGCATCCCTCCCAGACCTTTATTGGCTCAACACCCTTATCGGCCAATCAAATGGCTCCGATCTTATATGGGAGCAAGATTTAGTGAAGTATGAAAAGTGGAAGGCTAGGATGGAAGAAATTCACAACATCAGGAAAGAAGCCGCCATGGATGTGGAGATTTTGGAAGATGAATCATATGATTCCCTCCTGACCCAGTACTCCAAACTTGGCCTCAAAATTGAGGTGTGCAAGGAACTGGTTAAGGCCTTGAAAGAAAAGGTGATCGTGACCCAATACCCCTTAGGTCTATTTCAAGTATTTGTGGTTGGAATATCGCAGGTTGATCCCTTCACCACTAGAATGTGCACCCTAGAGGACTACGTCGTCAACAAATTTGATGAACGAATGGAGTCCCTGTATCTGGCTACCAAAGATTTTGAGTAGGGTAGGTTATCTAGACTATCCAAGACAATGATCTGGTCGTATGACGCCATAAAAATGGTGGATGAATTCCATAATGGGGCCAGAGATGTTGAGGAAACATTGGACGCTGTTCACAGTCGATGGGAAAATATCAGAGACATAGATGAAGAAGGCACAAGCTAGGTGTTGGAGACATTGAAAAATAATAAGGAACAATAAAGTTCTCTAGAGTCTGAAGAATCCCATCAACCACGTATCGGTTGCATTCTTTATTTTTTGGGGCATAAGCTTCTGAGTCCCAAAATTCCAGATCCCACAATTTTGTATTCTTTAAGTGACCTGTGTCCTGGTTCCCAAGGTTGACCGGTCACTATCAAATGGTTAATAAAGATGTTAGAAGGTAGGTAACTGCAACAAGGCACATCGGCTTGATAAGAGGGTTCTGACGGGTGGTCTTCCCAAGGCGCCACTCCAACATAACATCTAGCGCATTGAAGACAATGAGCTACTTTTCCCATTAATGAGGCATGTAGCCTCGATCCCTAGGGGATCAAATTTCTTCTTTTCTCCTCCCGACTCTCTTCTCAAAGCTGATTCTTCCACTCCTCTTTTCTTGTCTTATTCTTTTGACATGTCAGACCTTCTCCATCTTGAGGTCTTTTGTAGCATGGCGCAGGTAGTACCAGCCATCAGGAATAGTATTATATGGTTAAGTGTAAAATAAGTTAGGTTAATTTTAGGTCAAAACTTGTGTATAAATAATAAGTCTGACCTCATTCCAAGGGTTGGAAAAATTGATGATTTTGCAGTCCATAGATAATAGTATTTTGATTTTCTCAGTTCTTAGTTGCAGAGCTCAATGCTCCTTAGTTTTTAGAAGCTTTCAGTAGTTAATGCTCCCTTGGAGCCACCATTGTTGTACACACTAGTGCTTCCTGGAAACTTGTTAACGAAAAAGGAAGGATTCTACCAATGATGTTGTTAGCATTCTAATCTCCGAGTTAATGGTATTTTATGTTGCATGTTCTTTATGTCCCTTGCTCTGATATTTTAAGTAGATTAACGACCTTCTTTTCCTTGCTATTGATTAAATATGAATTGATGGTTCTGTATTTATTCAGTATTTAGTGTAGCATGTTAGAGCTTGGTTGATGTTTTGGATGTTTGGGAAAACTATAGGTAGATTAAATATCTCCAACCTTGCAGTATCTTTTGAAATTTATTTGGTAAAGTTAGTAAATGCTTGCAGGAAACCCCGCTTACTCAAATCCTGGGAGAAGACGAGCCAAGATAACCAGCTATCCCCCAAAAAAAATAGTCACATTCTCAACTAAGCTCCCACACCATCGAGATCCGACTCTCACATGCTTGAAGGCCCAGGGAATCTCACTTCCCCAGACAACCTTTACAGGCAAAGTTGGTTGGTACCCTAGTACCCGGTCACAACTTACATCTATTGGCAGACCCAATCACAAAGTCTCATCAACAAGTTTATCATTGAGAAGATTCTTTCCAGATCCTCTAAGTCAAGGTACTTGACTCTAATTAGCTTTCCCCACAGTTGGTTGGGATATTCATAGATTTTCCAAGATAGTTTCACTCCTAGGCTAAGGTTTCTTTCATGAATCCTATGAAAACCCAATCCCCCATTACTTTTTGGTTTGCAAAAATTATTCCAAGAGACCAAGGGGATTTTAGCTTTATCATCAAGATTTCCCTTCCATATAAAGTCCCTTAGGAATTTTGAGATTTTACTCATCACTCTCAGGGGAGCAAGGATGACTAGCATAATGTAGTTTGGGATCAAACTTAGAATTGATTTGGTTAACAAGATTTTTCCTACCAATGAAATCCATCTAGCCTTCCATGATGCAATCCTCTCTCAGATACTTGATATGACTCCATCCTAGAAGCTGATTTATCCTTGCCCTGAAAGAACGGAATACCCAAATATTTACATGGAGTTTTGGATGATGAGAATCCAAGGATTCTTTGAATGATTTTACATGCTTTGGGCTTAAGATTAAAGAGGAAGATCTTGGACTTTTTTCATTTAGTTTTTTCCTTGAGGCTTCACAGTATTCCACCAATGTTTCCTTAATAATTTTCGCCTCCTTAACACATCGTTTCCCAAATAAAAGAGATTCATCTGCAAAGAGAGTGTGTGTGATCTTAAGTTGAGACCGCCTAATGTTCACCCCCTCCCATAGGCCCTGGGATTTTTTGAAGGCTATGAGTCTGCTGAGACCCTCAGCCAAGATAATGAATAGGAAAGGGGACAGGGAGTCTCCTTGTCTTACTCCCTTAGATGAAGAGAAATAGCCAACTGGTCTACCATTAATCATTACTAAAAAAATTTCTCCTGAGATGCATGACATGATCCATTTGATCCATTTTATATGGAAACCTATTTTAGTCATGACTACGGACAAAAATTTCCAGTTCACTCTGTCATAAGCTTTGGTCATGTCCAGTTTCAGAATCATGGCAGGTAGGCCTTCTTCTTGAATAGAGTGAAGCACCTCATGCGCAATGAGATCTCCTTCTACCATATCTTTCCTGGGGGAAAAACCACCTTGTTGTTTAGAGATGATTTTGGGGATCAATATCCCCAAACGGGAGGCCATTATTTTAGAGATAATTTTGTAGATCATGTTGCATAGTGAAATAGGCCTAAAATCTGCAAAAGATGTTGGGTGTTGGCACTTCGGAATAAGTGTAATGGTTGTGTTGTTATACTCCTTCAGCATATAGGAATTCCTCCTTGATTCCTCCATTGATTTAAGGATGTCATTACAAATAAAATCCCAGCATTTTCGGAGGAAGAGAGGTGTGAGACCATCCGCGCCTGGGGCCTTATCCGCATTCATGGAAAATACTATGGATCTGATTTCTTCTAGTGAGAAAGGTGCTAGCAGTGCTTGGTTGTCTGAATTAGAAACTGAACTCAGGATGTAATCTATAATGGGAGGTGGAGGCTGATTTGGGTCTGCGTCTGATTTCGCTGACAAAATATTTGAATAATATGTTATAGCTTCTATTTGTATGTCTTTTTCCTTGTTCATAAATTGACCATTTGAATCCTTAATTTGGAAGATATAATTTTTATGTCTTTTCACTTTGGCCGACATGGGAAAAAATGTTTTATTTCTGTCTCCTTCCCGAAGCCACAATTAATGAGACCTCTATCTCTAGTAAATTTATTCTCTTAGCAGCACCTCCTCTAGTTTCAAAGTGGTTATTTTCTATTCCTCATAAATTTTTGCAGTCATACCTTTGCTAAGAATAGTGTCCTTTAAGTCTTCTAAGTTTCATTGGATTTCATCTTTTTGCTTGAAAATGTTTCCAAATGAGGTTTTCTTCCAATGTTTAATATTCTCTTTTAGGAAAACCAATTTCTTAGATAGCTTAAACATGGTTGAGCCTCTCGGTCTTGGGGCGTTGAGCCACCAATTTTGCAATAAAGTGAGAAAACCTATGTCCCTAAACCACATTCTCTCCATTTTGAAATAGGGTCGGGGTCTATTATTTGATATTGCCATTTGAATTTTTGTTATTATGGTGAAGTGGTCAGAACCTATAAGTGACAAAATAGATGATTGATGAACCCCATTGTCCACCAGCTAGGGGGATTTTAGTAGGAACCTATCTAGCATAGCTCCCTCAAAGTGTATACCTTTTCTTTTGTTTGACTAGGTGATACGGCCATTTGAAGGGACACAATCAAGTAATTAATTTCTTTCAATGAAGTCCTAGAAGTCATCAATTACTTTGGGGGATGGGTTTTCTCCCCCCATTTTATCTTGTAGCCCTAAAGTAGCATGAAAATCCCCCCCAGAATAACTTTTTTCCCTTGTAGACCTGCCATGAGCTGAGATAAAGAGGCCCACAACCTATGTTTTCTTAGCAACGAGATCGGGCCATAGAAATTTATTATGATAAAGGAAACTAAAAATATAGTGACTTTAGTCACCATCCAATTGGCATTCTTTGATATCATAGTAACTTGGCATTTGCTTCTATTCCAAAGAATTACTATCCCCCCAGACGATCCTATTGAGGAAAAGAGGAGGAAACCCCAAAGTTGCCAAGAAGAAAAAATGTTATTCCCTGCATCTTCCAATAGTCTTGTCTCCTACAGAAACATCAAATCAGCCCCTCCCACTCTAATATGATCATTTATGAGATGTGCTTTGTTAGAGGCATTTATGCCTCTAACATTCCAAGATATTATCCTCATATTTCCTTCAGAGAGAAGATCACTCTCCTACTTCCAAAAAATTGTTTGGTTATCATCTCCAAAGCCTCTGCCTTTCATTTCCTTGGATTCCTCTAAAAATTAATGGTTAACTAAGTGCCTGATGCAATTTACTCCTTAATTTTATTAAACTTTGAAGGTCTTCCCCTTGATCTCTTACAAGATATGACTTTGGCTGATTTAGACGTGTGTAAATCAATTTGAAAGATTGCACATAAGACATTATTATCTAGTTGGCCATCTTCCACTATAATCGTTGCCTCCTAGAAGTGTTGAATCTGATCTTCCTCATCTGAGTCATCTTGGGAGTGGTCAAATCCTTTGTTCAGTGCATCAAGTTTATGGTCAACAAATTTCATAATAAGAGTGTCCACCATCAGATCCATATCTAGGATGGCTAGATCCATATCATGATTTGGACTATGTGACTAGGCTTCTTCTGCCTTTGTAAGTGAAGGAGGGTCAGGATGCATGATTCATAATTCCTGACTTCTATACCAGTTATTATAGGACGTCGGTTCCTTAGGCCCACTGCCTTCTAATTGGGGGAAACTATTTGTGCTAGGGGTATATTCCCTAATTACATCATAGTAACTACCTACTCATCCTCTAATGGGTTATTTACAAGGTAGGTTGTGGCAGGGCTATAGCTCTCTATGTTGTTAGATTGGTTCATATTGGATCCCTTCTCCTAGGATCGAAGGGATGTACTTGAAGCATGGTGATTGTGACATGGAGAGATCGGAGTCTGGTTTTCTCCAAGAAGGAAAAGGGTTGATCGAGAGTGTTTTGAGGCAAAGAACATCCATAGGTACTAGTACCGTGTGAGGTAAAAATTTGTAATTTGCTTGCCAAGATCTAAGACCAAAATGTTGAATGTGGTGGGCTCTCTCTCCAAATCCTAAGCCATACCTTTGAGTTTAGTCTTAGCCTTTGCTGATAGTGAACATAGCAGGGGATTTGACACTAGATCAGTGCCAACTTCTACCTCCCTAAGGTCTGAGGCTTGGCACTGGGTATTGAAGTAGCCCAGTTTTCCTTGTCGTTATTGAAAAATGTGTGGTTCCTCAATCACTATCTTTTGTGTCCATGAGCCCCATTTGGAGATGATTTGGATCTCCAAAGGGAAATCATTCAGCTGGTTGATAAGGATACATATTATGACCTCTTTGTGTATATGCTCAAAAGGTAAGAGATCATGTCTAATAAAAATCCCCACTCTATTTGCCAATGTTTCAATAACATCTAGGTCCCTATATTCCAAGGGTAGAGAGGGAAGAGAGATCCAGTAAGGGAAGAATCGATTAGTATTCATTTGGAGGTCAAGGTTAGGGGTCCAAACCATGGTAAAATGCCCCAAGCCCATGCAAAACCATCCTTTCTCTTTACGGGTCGAATCACGAGAGGATTTTGATTCGAATAGAGAAATGAAAATTTTTGATTCTACATCAAGCATATATATATTTTGCAAACCCTCCCATGTATTAAACACCCAATCCTTAATTTGAGGGGAAGTAACCAGAGGATTTGCATACTTACCTACCAATGCTGAATGGTGAAGGACACAGATTTGTTTCTTGAGCATGTGCTCCAGAAGTACAATGGAGGCTTTGGCCTTCTCCTTGTTTGTCTAGAGTGGTTGTGTCTGGACAAGTTTCTTTCTCCAAATGAAATTTTTCTTACCCGCTTTTGGATTGAAGGGGGCTCTACGAAGGGCGGAATGAGGCCCATCGGTTACTAGATCTGGTTTGTCTTCCTGGTTGAGTTGTGGTGAAATTTTTTTAGGAGATCCCGGGGGGAGTCCTCATAGATGTTGAAAATTTGTTGTTTACCCTTTCTGAGTTTTTGCCTTGATTTACCGTGTCTTCTGGGTATTATTAAGGGTTTACCCATTTCCCGCCTAGGTATTTTTTTGGAATTATGTTGAAGGGATCCCACAATATGTGTCATTACAGAGGAGTGTTGTGGATTTACTTTCAATCTACTAGAAATTTCTCCATCTTCATAGTAGACAATACCCTGGAAATCCCCTCTCGCCATTGTGACAGATGAACGCTGGTTTTCCCTTTTCCTTTGGGCAGATCCCGTTGAGTGATTTCTTTATCCAAAATGAGAACTTTACCCAATGGACGTGGAGCCTGCCTTCCTGTCTTCTTCACGTGGAAACGAGGGTTGACAAAAATGAGTTTTGTTGGTTGAACCACCGCCTTGCCCCTAAATATCTATAGAGGATTACGAATTTCTGGCAGCGTATGTCTAATGTTGTTTGGCTGTGGGCGGTATTTCTGTGCAAACTCAAAACTCTGGAAACCCAAGTTGGAGTGATCTACATCTTTTTTGAAAACCCTCTCAGTATATGGCCTCTTCCTAAAGATGTGCATAAAATCCTTACCCACTACAGCTGCCATCCGTGTGGTGATAGACATTGGATGCTCCCCTAGATTCATTCCTTGACTGTACCATTTCTGTTGATGCCCTCATCGCTGGGACTCTCCATTCTGCAACTTCTTCATCTTGAACTATTTTTAAAAGGGACTTCTTAGAATAACAAATAGATTTATTAATTTAGTTAATTATATAATATTTTCAAATAAAATTGTGTTTATAAGTTTTTTAAAATTTTAACATTTTGTATAATTTTTTTATTTTATAAAATAAAAAAACTTCAAAATACACAGGGCATCATTATAAACAAGCCATCTCTTTTATTAATTATTTTTTTCAAAATTTTGCCTACAACCCAGCTCACTAGGGGCACCAGTAGGAAAGAGCTGGGTGGAGAAAACCTCCTGTCTAGCCCCAAAAAGAAAACTTCATAATATTACAAATAAATGAATGAGGCACTCCTCATTACATAATGCAGATATGAAATTACAACCAAATTAATGAGGCAAATTCATCATTTACATAATGCAGATACAGTGTTAAAAAATTTATAGTCTGATGAGTCTTTGATGCTTTTTCATGCTCAAACTCTCATTTTTTTTTCTGTTGACCCTGCATACATAGAGCATACCACTACTTTGCACGTTTTTTAGTACCACAATTTCTATAATATTTTAGTTTAAAAAAACATATAAATTGTAACCCCTAATTAAGTACATTCAACTCCTAACTTTTTTATGAATTTAAAAAAAAAAAAACTTATCAATTATATTACCTTCATTGACCTCCTTCGATTCTTACCTGAATGACTGATGCTTGTCCGGATCAAAACACGGCCAATTAAATGAATTCATACATGATATATCTCTGTTAACCTCAAAATTTCTCTACAAACCTGGGTTAGAATTCTACAAAGAAATGTCGAGTAAGAAAATTAACCAAGAAAACATTATATATGTTAAATCATGTGAGTGACAGTAGATTGAGGCTCACCTGCGCCAAAAACATGAATGGAAGAATAATTATTGTTAAAAAGAAGCAAACCATATATGCGCATTTCAGGCAAAGAGAAGTTACGCCATATCCATACTAAATAAAAATATTTTACAATGTCAAAATAGTAGCTAACTAATTTCTAAGCTCATCTTTGCATATGGTCGCAACAAAGATATGCGATTATAATACAGAGAAGGCATCGTAAAAATATAATTTCAGCATTTGCCCTAGTCTAACATGATTTGCACTCAAATCCTTTATCACAGATAAGTGGAGATGGGCAGATAGATGCCGACAGGCCATTGTCAACCTAGCTAAAGTATCGAAAACCATTATTTCCCTGTGATACCCAGTCTACATTACTTGTTATTATAAAATGAATAGTATTTACATTAGAAACATAAAATATATATGCATTAGCAACCTTTTTTCTATTTGGGCAGCACCAAAATTGTCATCCAAGGTTGCTCTGTGTTCGTGATGTCTTCAACACACACTGCCCACTACCACATTGACAGTTTGGCACATTGACAAGAGCCATCAACCCTATATCAATAGCTTACCGCACCATCTTTACTCCATTTAATTACATAGATATTATAACATATAAACATAGGATCATAATAAAGTGCATAGGAGCAATCTTGAAACATATTTGTATCAAAAAAATGGGTTAGACCAAAAAAATGCAGCCACAAAGGTGGTCTGAATCAATTTATGAGTTTTCCATGTAGATCAGGAAAAACCTACATCAGATTTTATTATCAAAGTAGTCTGCAATGGCCCAGTGCAGAGTCCACATGAACTGGAAAGGAGTAGGAGGAATGTAGGTCCTAAAAGAAATGTTGATAAATGGTTTGGGTGGTAGAAGCCATTGAAGCCAAATTGAGTCTAGATGAGTCCAAAGGGGAACAAGAGAACAAGGGAAATGCTGCTAGGGTGTCGAAATCTATGAAAAGGCTCATTGAAGTTGTGACTAGACAAGACTACAGGGTCTAATTCAATATATTAGGCAAACTCAATCCAAATCTATTCCTAGAATAGATATGAGAGTTGGAGAAGTATATTGAGATGGAAAACATTGATGAAGATGATCCTAAAAGGAGTAAAAATTGCAACATCCTTATGGAGTAGATTCAAACCTTGGGATCCTCAAAACTTACTGAACATTTCATATTAGTAAAGCATCACCACAAGTGATTAAGATTCAACTCTCACTCCTAAAAAAAAATGAATTAGAAAGTTGAAGGAAACTACCCCACCATGCAGACTTGGGCTATCTAGTGTTAAAGGTGCAAATCCTCAATGAATTTTTTTTAAAAAAAATCCCTACAAGTACAAATATTCAATTCAACTATGACATATTTTATTTCAAGTATGGAAGACATATAAGAAGACAAGAAAGTCATTAAAATTAACAGAAGAATAAAGGCCCACTCTTTTCATAGATATGTTGAAAGTTGTAAGTTGTAAGCTATCATATACTAGAGTCCCCACATAATTCTTAAAAACAATCATGACCCTAAAAATAATACAATTATTTTGTCCCATCATAGTTCCACAATTCCAATTGAAATTTGAAGGCGGGTTTTAAAATGAAGATTCCTAGCTATTTGAAGAAGACAGCTCATAAAATGGAGAGACTGGTGGGTCTAAAGATGAGCTATACAAGTGAATTAGAACTAATTAACTCAAAGTCAAAAAGTTGACAGCCTGAACACAACTATGACAGGTGGTTTGGAGTAAATAAAAAAGTACCAAATAATTTTTAGAGTATATAATTTGCGGCCACATAGGTGATCTACATTAGTAAATGATTGCTTGCAGATAAGAGAAGAAATTTGTATAAACATTCCAAAATTTCAACACCAAAACTATGCTTTATGAGTGCTTAGGTTTGTAATTGTCTTTCTTCATCCAATGAAGCAATTATGGGCAACTAACTACTGCAACTATAACTCACAATATATGGTTTAACTGTTACAGGTCCTTAATTCCCAATATAACTATTACAACTCCTTAATTCTCAATATAACTATTACAACAACTATAATTCATAATATATGGTTTAATTGTTACAGTAACTATGGCAACTAACTCACAATATAATTGGTACAACTCCTTAATTCCTAAAATCACATAAACATACAAAATGAGAAAAAAGTACACACAAAATCGTAAGCTCGAACCCCTTAAAATGAATGCCTATGTAAGTCATGGACTTAATTCCAAACTGGATAAATTCAAGACTAGTAAAATCCTATTGAAATCTTGGCAGGAGGACCAATTGCCAGACAGGGAGGTCTAGGTACAAGTTTTTCCAAACCTAAAGAAATGCAAGAAGAATATCTCTAGCTAAAAACGAATGCTAAACTATCCCAATGACCAAACACATGTTCAATGTTAATACCAGAAGGAAATTCCTGTGGTCAAGGCTATTGATGAAAGAAACACAAGCATAATACAAAATATGCAAATCGTGCATCCCTCCTTCCCCCAAGAAACACACCAGAATAGTAATCAAATTTTATTTATTTTTAACTAATTTGAAGCATTAGAGATATATTGCTATCAGTGTGCCATTAAATCTATGTTCATTCATTGGATTTTCTTAGAATGATACCTTAGTATCCTGTCTTGATCATTTTTTTCATATGTAATGAATATAATTTTTGTTCCTAAACTCTCTCTGCCAACATAATTTAAATCTATTTTATTTTCAATGATGTTTTGATAATAGTCATATTGCATCCTTAAGCTTGCATTGAGAACAAACACATGTTCAATGTATCAAATAAACACATAATTGTATCAAATAAATATAGAATTGTATCAAAAGATTTTGCATCCTAACTAGAGTCCTCCAAACTTTTGTGTAATAAATGTGACTCTCTCCCCTTCATTCATTATCAAGAACCCTCTGGATCTTGCAGGATCACCCAAAAAATTCTCATATACATCAATCATAGTACCTTGGGTAAGATCAGGGATGGCTTTTAGTGCATAATACACATTACCTTCATCAGTTTGCAAAGTAGAGTTTTCTATTTTTAGAGGCTCTCTAAGGCCTGCACCCAAATCTCTGATCAATTCACAAATTGAATCCATGGAACCTACCATGATTGCCTTCTTCCTCTATGGCCTCCTTGCCGATGATGTTGAATGGTTCTCTCTGCCACTTGCACCAGATTGGTTTGATGTAGGTGTATCGATACCATCATCAGCCAAATCAACAGCAAACTGAAAAGATGTACTATTGATACCATGATAAGTGGCATCTTCCTCATCATTGAGATCTACGGCCTCATCCATAAGGTTCCCTTCTTCTATCTCTTGAGATGTTGCAGTTGTGGTGCCCTCAACTATATCATTCCCCACAATGAAGGCTAATTCATTATAGTATTGAAATGGCTGCTTCTTATACACTTTGGCATTTTTAAATTCCTTTCTCTGTATGATGGCATAATGATCGAATTCGTTATTTTTCTATCATTAGTAAATATATATTCAACTTAAAAGAAGAGATTTTAATACCATGTTACCTTCAATAACTCATCCCAAACACTATCATCGGCATCCATAGATTGAGTGCTCTCATTCCATACAAAACCACTTGTATTCTTCAACTCTTTCATTATTCTATACCCTTGCTTCCAATTTTTCAAATTGTTCTTGAAGTTATCCTTGGATAAGTTCATTTTCAACTCTGCATTGAACCTCCTTTCAATGATGGTCCAAGCTTCTTTTTTGAAACCCCCTTCAGCCTTTTTTCCAAGTTGCACTTGGCCTTGGAGAAAGTCTAAAAATTTGCGTTCCATTTCTTTGCTCCACAAAACCTTCTTGCAAGAAGAAGAAGAAGGTTGATCGCTGACTTGAATGTCAACATTCATGCTCATCAATAAATCCGTGTATGACATACATGAGTCACACATGCTAGCTAATAATTATGTCAATTGTAACATATCACAATGACACTAGATATGTCATAACAATAGTAAAGATAACATGACAATGCTAAATGTGTCATAACAGCATTAAATATAACATGAGAACATTAAATATAACATTACAACATTAAATATAATATGACAGAACTAAATATAACATGACAGCATTAAATATAGCAACATTACATATAACATGACAACATTAAATACAACACGACAACTCTAAATATGACATCATTGAATATAACACGACAACACTAAATATGTCCTAACAACATTAAATATAACAGCATTGAATATAACACGACAACACTAAATATGTCATAACAGTAGTTAATATAACATGACATGACTGAATATATGATAACAAGAGTAATATAAAATAGACTCCTCAATTTTTAAGTAAATATATCAGTTCATGAAAATTATCAAATATGACATTAAAGTTTAAACACTGTCATAGTAGTTATTCAAATGGCTAAGATCGAGATTTGTAGTCTTCCCACATCCTTCTTGCTATTTCATCTTGAAATTTCCCCCAATCATCTCTCTCACATTGGCTCATCCCATATGTCTCTAGCATTGGGACATCTATCCGATCATGACCATCTTCCTCTTCAATTTCTACCTCGGATGAAAGGTCGTCCTCTATCATAATGAAGTTGTGTAGTATGCAACATGCCAAAACAATCTTTGTTTGTGTCATGATTTGATATGACGTCGCTGTTAATGTTTGTAGCTTCAGTCGTATGATCATTAGAATATATATAATACATGTTGATTAATAATAATATATTATATATGTTATATTATTATTAATCATATGAAATTTAATATTTAATATTAAAT
>MU228436.1:2230190-2300832 GCA_018584345.1 Thuja plicata
AAAAAAAAACTGAAAGGTCATAATCTGATTTCACACTTACCTACTGAGTTGAATGCAATTGCACGTCAGGAGCCAGTTGGGAATAAAGATCTAAAGTCCGCATAAAATCTGATTTACTCTAGATCTTTATTCCCAACTGGCTCCTGACGTGCAATTGCATTCAACTCAGTAGGTAAGTGTGAAATCAGATTATGACCTTTCATTTTTTTTTTGTTTTGTCTTCTGCTTTTCGTTGACAGAAAACTCTCCATAAATGAGAGTCGATGTAAAGTATTTTTTTTTGTTTTGTTTTTGTTTTTGTCTTCTGCTCTTCGTTGATAGAAAACTCTCTATAAATGAGAGTCGATGTAATCATTTTGAAAGAAGAAAAAGAAGAATCTATTTTGTGTTGTAGAAAACATGTCATTATCTATTTTTTTTCCTTTGCTTTCAAAATGATATCAAAGCTCAGATTCAGTGCTTATACAATCTAAGGTTGTTGTAGTTTTCAAAATTGGAGATTGTAGGGCATAATATTTGGTGAAAGAAGCCCCTCGAAGAGACCTGACTATAGACATGGCAACAAATAACACCATATCCAAATCTCAAATTCCCATTTTTAATTGTAAGAACTATGATTTTTGGTCAATAAAAATGAAAACTTTATTTTTGATTAAAGGAAAACGGGTTTTAAAGGGACCTAAAACCCTAAACAACCAAAATACTCTAGAAAATAAAACAAGAGAGAACTAGTTTTGAGTCCTCATGCAACCATTAGACCAAAATTAGGGGAAACATCCTAGAAATGAAGAAAACATTAAAAACCAAAAAATAGGGCAATGCACCCCACAAACTATCAACAAAAAATATAGGAAAACTTCCCAGAAATCTTACATACATTTTACCAAATTATCATTCTTCCTATGTAACCATTTCCTCATTAATGCTCTACACCTTGTTAACCATAGTGTCCACTAGAGTAGCACCTTTGTCTTTTATTTCGAGTCTTATGACAAGGTTGAGCAATAAATCTGAACCAACACCTTGTTTTGCTCCTTGTTTCTTTCACTTGCAGCTCCTAATAGGCGAAATAGCAGCACCTTTGGAAAACCCATGTAGAATCTTTGCTTGATTCTTTAGCCTCTTCAGACCATCCGAGCTTATTTCCATAGTCATTCTATTAATTGCAACTACAAATTTCAATCTATCATAAATATTAAGATTACCATCCTCTAGGGCCTTAATTCTCTGCTCATGATCATTTTTAAGATCTTCAACCCCCTTTGAAAAGTTTTGGGTCATTACAAGCAGCTTATTCTCCTCACTTCCTTTCTGTAGTTATTTGAGTTCTAGAAATAAATTATAACTATTAAATTAGTTTCTGAATTCCATGGTGGATTGATTCAGTCACGTATAGAAATTCCATTATGAACTTTCAATTGTTTTTTTTTGTTTTGTTTTCTTGCTGCTTCTTTCCCTCCTGAACCTTTGAAGCAGTTTATATATTATATTAATAAAATATTTCAATGGCTTTGGCATTTTTGCCAAAAAAAAGAAAAAATTAAAGAAGAAAAAGAATAATATGTTTTGTGCTATAGAAAATACTTTAGTATCTATTTTTTCCCTCTGCTTTCAAAATGGTATCAGAGCTCAGGTTCAATCTTTATGTAGATCCAAGGTTGTTGTAGTTTTCATGTTTGGAGATTGTAGGGCATAATATTTTCTGAAAGAAGACCCTTGGATTTCTGTGGACACTGGCAGCCTCCAAATTGTGAAGATTTTTTTAATGGTCTTTATATGCTTTGAAAAATCTTATGTATATGCTACCCTCCAATCTTGCCAACTATGATGCAAATTTTGGCCAAAATGAATCAATGATGTGAGAGCATAGCTTGATGCAGTGAGGAAAAAAAGAATCCATAGATTAGCTAGAGTAATTGGAGTATTGTTGGACTCCACCCCTTTCTCCAAATATGGGCATGACGTTGGTTCTCTGAACTATTTTTTGTGGATACTTTGTGCTATGAAATGCTTCTTATTACAATGGTGAGAAAGACTGATTACACCCTTGGTCTCCATGGTTGTTAAGCCCAATGGTGGTTTGTGAGATGGTTTAACTGCCTCATCTGTCTTTTATATGTCTAGTGGTCATATTAGGCATTAATAGGTCAGTCTTTTGGTGCAACAATGACCGCATTTGTTACACTCCTCTGATATAATAAGCACTACTTCATATATGTCTAATAAAAATGGTAACCCTTTGTGAAAAAATATCACAAACATGTCAATTTCAAAATTGGGCAATTTATGTAATACTTAAAGTATTGAACGTAAAGATATGGAAGAATTACTTTCAAATTTGAAGCCTCCTGTGTCTAAGTATCCATTATCTATAACTTTGAATTTTGCACATGGGTAGAGAGATTTCACCATTTGAACATATAGGCTCTAATCTATGATACCTCACACTTCCCTTCTTATTATTTTCTGCAAGTAATCATAGGGATTTTCCAAAGGTACCAGTCTATCTTCAAGTATTTATAGATTATCTATCTAACATAATTTTTAATAAATGAATTATTTTGGTAACCTACTTTATCCTTACTTATGATGAGGATTTCCATATTTATAATCACTTGGACCAATCTTTCTGATGCATGAACATCATGTTCTCAAAAGTTTTCAATTTTGTGATTTTCTTGGTTTATCCTTTTTTAATATTTTCAAAGAATTTCTTATCGTTCCTATCACAATTTTTTTTAAACACTTTCTATTGTTCTTGTCATCAATTTAAGAAATTGGTGGTGGTTAGTTTGGAAACTGACTCAGGTGGTTGGCTGGTAGTTTTAGAAGAACAAATGGTTCTTAAGAAAGAGATAGGTTTTCTAGAGGGTGTTGGTCAGTGACATAGGTGAATCAATATTGACAAGAGAGAATTGGTGATAATAGACTGACTGGAGAGAGAGGAAATTGGGAATGCCTCTCTGAATTAATAGGCATAGACTTGCAATGTAGGAAGGGATAGAAGTTGTATTTGAAGGGGAAGTTGAATTGCTCCTTGAAGGATCAGAGGCATTTGTAACTATCCTTAGAATTGAAATATCATTGAATAATCATTTGAGACAACTCTATTTAGTGTTCTTTGTTCTATGCAAAGTAATCTTTCTTGAACAATAATTTACTATGTTTTCATTTTTGGGTCCTGTTTATTTGGGCTTTGTCTTTCTAGCTATTGAGTGTTCAATAAGGACATTGTAAGGAGTAGCCTTGAGTTTTCTATTGATCATTTAGCCTAGTTTCTCTTTTTAATCTCTATCATCTATTTTACAAGTCAGGGTTGTGATCATATTGGTATAAGAACCATAAATAACTTGGGAGCTTCAGAGAAAAGACAGTATACCACAAAGAAGATCCAATAGAGGAGGTGACACAGGAGGTCAAGAAAAAGGAATGTTTGAGATGATCCAAAACATTATGGAAGATTTGGATTTCATGGAGAGGGCACAAAGCAAAGGTGTGGTGGCTAATGAAGGTAGTGATATAGAATAAGAAGAGGAACTTAAAATTAATGATGGATCTATTGTAGAACCAAATTCATATGATGAGATATTACTAAGAGTAATCTTGAGTGTAGGAGCCAAGCCTAAGGTATAGATTTATAAGTATTCTAGAAGCCTCAATGGCGAGGAAATTCTTCATTGTATTGATGAGCTTGAAAAATATTTTGATTTTGAAGGACTGGTAGAAGATAAGAAAGTAAAGTTTTCTTGTACAATATTGAAAGACCACACTATAATGTGGTCGGATTATGTCAAAGTGGAGAGATAGAAGAAGAATAAGGAGAACATTAAGTCATGGGATAGAATCGTAGCTAAGTTGAAAGTCAAGTTCCTTCTAAAAGATTACTAGATTAATATTTTTAAAATATTGCGGAACCTCAAACAAAAGGATATGTTAGTAAAAGACTATACTGAGGATTTTTATAAGTCAGTGATTAGATCTTCTCATAGTGAAGAAGACATGGAGAAAGTGGAAAGATACTTGAATGGTCTAAATTTTAGTCTGTAGGATGAGATGAGTCTTTTAACTCTTAGAACACTTGAGGAGGCTTACAAATTGGCTCTTAAGGAAAAGGAAAATTTATTGAGGAAGAAAACCTAGCAAGAAAGAAAGAGGGGAAGAGGATTTAAAGGAAGAGGAAAATAGATTGGAAGAGGATAGTAGGTTTGAAGAGGAAAATACATTATTAAGAAGGGGCTGGTAGTTCTCGTGAGGTAGCCAGTAGTGAAAGAGGAGGTTATCAAAATAAAGGAGGAAGAACTCATGAAAGAGGTGGATTTCAAGGAAGAGGAAGACGCTTTGATAGTAAATTCAATAAGTGTGACCAATATGTTGGATACAAAAGTTGGGACTGTCCAGAATATTCACAAGGAGGTCATACCAAGTTTGAAAAGGACAATCAAATTGTTCAAATAGACTAATAGAGCATGGGGTCATATGCTCACCATAAAGATGAATCAAAATTAGGAAACTCATATTTCTTCAAGAGGGTATTGTTGAAGCCACTCAAAGAGAGCCAAGAACCTGTTCAAAGAAATGCACTATTAAAACCAAATGTAAGTTAAAAGATAAGTTTTGCAAACTAATTGTTGATAGTGGTAGTATGGATAATATTTTAGCCAAAGAGACAATCGATAAGTTCAGCCTCATGAAAACTAAACATCCTATGCCATATATAGTTTAATATTGGTTTGAAAAATGACACCAATTATTGGTTGATGAACAAGCTCTTGTTTAATTTCAGATTGGTATCTATAAAGATAGTGTGTTATATGATGTAATGCCTATGGATGTTTGTCATGCATTTCTTGGTATACCTTGGCAATTTGATAGAAAGGTTGTGTATGATGGAAGATACAATACATGTACCTTTTTGAAGGTAGGCATTAATCATACCTTGATTCCTATGGGGAAACAAGAAGAGAGTAGAAACAATAGCAGTAATAAGGTAATTGCATGGTAGGTGGTAAAGATTTTTTTACATGATTCATAGAATGAGAATGTAGGTTTTTTTTGGTGTTTAAATCTGAAATTGTACTCACCTTTACAAAAATAGATGGCTTTCCCAAAGAGACACAATAGATCTTGGAGGAGCATAAGGAAATTGCAAAAGTTGAGTTTCCCAATGATTTGCCTCCTATGAGGAGTATTAGTCACCATATAGATCTGATTCCAGGACCTAGCCTTCCACATAAGGTTGCATATAGATTGAACCCTAAGGAGAATGAAAATATAAAAAATCAAATGGAATAACTACTAAACAAAGTTTTGATAAGAGAAAGTCGCAGCCCTTGTATTATTCCTATTATTTTAGTGCCTAAGAAAGGAGGTGAATGGATAATGTGCACTTATTCTAGATCTATTAATAAGATAACTATTAGATATCAATTTCCTATTCCTAGGATTGAATATTTAATGGATTTTTTAAGTGGATCAATGTATTTTTTCTAAAAGAGAACTAAAAACTTGTTACCATCATATTATAATGGGACTTAGAGATGAGTGTAAAATAGCGTTCAAAATTAATGATGGATTATATTCAAATGGCTGGTTATGTCATTTGCACTTTCAAATGCACCCAACACTTTAATGAGGCTTATGAATGAGGTTTTGAAAGCATTCCTAGGAAGATTTGTGATTGTATATCTGGATTACATTTTAGTGTTTAGTGGATCAAAGGAGGAACATCTAGAGCATTTACAAATGTTTGTGAGAAGGCCGCATGAGGAAAATTTGCAGGTTAAGCATAATAAATGTATATTTTTGCATACTGAACTAATTTACAAGGGTTTTGTGATGTCAAAAGATGGTTTGAAGATGGATAGAGAGAAGGTTCAAGACATTGTTGATTGGACAATACCAAGATGTGCAATGGAGGTAAGAAGTTTCTATGGCCTTGCTAATTTTTATAGAAAATTTATAAATAATTTCAGTCATGTTGTTGCTCCTATTAATGAAACCATTAAGGGGAATAAAAGACAGTTTAAATGAACATATAAGGCTGAGAAAATTTTAATATTTCTTAATCAAAAAGTGACTGAGTAGCCCATTCTTACTTTGTGCAATTTTGATAAGGTTTTCCTAGTTGAGTGTGATGCAAGTGGATTGGCTAGAGGAGTTGTACTTAGTCTAGAAGGTAAACCAATGGCTCACTTTAGTGACAACTTCAATGAGGCTAAAAATAAATATAATCTAGAATTTTATGTCTTAGTTAATTCAATAAAAAAGTGGAGGCATTACTTTCTACCCAAGGACTTTTTAGTGTATACAAAAAATCACGCTTTATAATTCATTAATAGCCAACAAAAATTAAATCAAAGGCATGCTAAATAGGTAGAATATCTTCAAATTTTTCAATTTTCTAATGAAGCAAAAAAGTGGACAATTGAATAAGGCTGTTGGAGCATTAAGTAGGAAGAATTTATTATTGCATGAAGTTTAAACTAATAATGTGGGTTTTGAAATTTGAAACAATTATATGCAGATGATGCAGATTTAAAGGAAGTATATGAAGCTTGTAGAAATCCTATTAGTAGAAATAGAGGACCACGGATGTATTATATTATATTGGATGGCTTGTTGTTAAAAGGAAAAAATTGCGTATCCTTAAAGGTTCTATGAAAGATAATTTATTAAAAGAAAAACATTATGGCAATCTTGTTGGTCATTTTTGATAGGAAAAAACTTATTTTCAGCTAATCACTCACATGACTATTGGCCATATACATAAATGTATGTCACGAAATATGTGGAGAGATGTAGAGTTCGTCAACATGCCAAAGAAAGGATTTATAATGATGGTTTTTATCAGCCACTATCAGTTCTATCTAGACCATGGGACTCTGTAAGTATGGATTTTTTCCTAGCTTGCCCCTAAGTTGGAGAGAAAATGATTCAATGGATTTACTTGTTCTACAAGTATAGTTTCATCACCCTTCTTATTGAAGTTGGTAAAAAATGCTTACATATCACCTTTACTATCATCCCAACTTTTGATCAATTCCAAATAATACTTGGACTTCCTTGGCTCACTTTCATGAAATCTATTACTTCTCCTAATCATAAGTGCCTTAAGTTTCCCCATTATGAATAAATTATCACAATCAATTATACTCTCTATCTACATTTATCAAGTCATGGAAACTTTCACCTTGAATTCTTTTGGACTAACATGCCTCAACCTTTATAACCTTTCCAAGATCATTACTTTATATCTAACCTAAAACAATAAGATGAATTTATTTCATAATTGTGCAGCCATATAGATGTCACATCTCCTTGTCTTTGACCTAGACTCCTTCCAAAACCTTACATTTCCCATTTTGCTTTCATTCCACCACCCATATCCTATTAAATATTAAAATCTTCCATCTCTCAACATAGTAAAGTTCCTTTTGTTCATTGTCCTAAGGAAGAAAAGTAACCCATTTTGATTTATCCTAAACATTCCAAAATATTATGAAAAATCAAATGTAAGTGATGTTCTCATGACCACGGCCATAGATGTCATGCTAAGGAAAATGATATTTCTTCCCAAACTGTTTCCTCCCCTAAAACACCTTATTATTTTTTTGTTCCCTTTGATCAACCTATGCATAGCCCAAGGCAAGAAGTTAATCTTAAGAAAATTAAATTGTTGAGTAATAATTATTCTAATTTTTGTACCAAGGATCCTTTTGTGATTAATTTAAATTACAAAGATACTCCTGATGATGATTTTATGGTTAATGATATGTATGAGCCTATTTAAATTAATCATGAATTATTTACAATATTTTACAAATTTTTATATGTCACTCCTTATAACAACAAAAAAGTGACTCATCATTAGAGCATGGTCCTTATCTAAAACTTGGAGTATATTTGTCTACTATACTTGATGTTTCTCCTATCACATGTTTTTCACCTTCCTTAAACAATATCTAGAAAGAAGGGTTAGCAGATGATACGCTTGAATAACTCCTCTTTTGTAGTGGATTCTTTTACCTATTTTTTGTTTCGTAATGTGCTTCTCCCATGATGTGCTTCTTGTTCTAGATTATTTTTGGGGGTTCTTTAGATGACCCTTTCTTTCTATTGGTGCAAGGTCATAAAGGGATGAAATATATCATTACATTCCTCTATTTTTAACTCATTTCTAAAATATATCATCTATATGTTATGTCATACATGTGTTATTATTGTAAATGTGCTTTTTGTTTTCTACTTAGGGATGATGCAAAGCAATAGTATCCATCTATCTCTTGGGCTTCGCAATGTTGACCCAAAAAGAAATGTTTTAATTTCTCTTATATTCTCTTCTTCCATTTTTCTCATAGTTATAGTACCTTTGGGGGATGAGGTCAATTTCTTACAATTATTCTTGATATACATGAGTTATCACATATACATACTGACCCCAAAGTTATTAGATCACTTATGTTCTCTTTTTTTCGTTTGTTTATTTTCCGTGATTTTTTCCTTGTCTACAACATGTCACAGTAGAAATTTGCTTGTCTTTCAGATGCATGTATTCTACCTTAAAGTTATTTCTCATATTAACGCATACACAATTTATTTAACATGGGGGCATACACTCCACTCCTTGTTAGACATTTTTACACACACCACAAATCTAATTTTGTAGTCATTTATTTTAGATAAGCTATTATAGACACCTCAAAATTTCCTCATGAAAACAAAAAAAGTCCTCTATTAATTAAATCGGCACTTATTTTTATTTAATTAATTCATTAGCCTCTTCATGTATTATTAAAATATTAAATGTTTACTATTTATTTAAATAATTCATTCGCCTTTTCTTTCTAAAAAATTAAATAAATTCTATTTATTGGTTTAAGCTTTTATCATGCTATATTTCTTATATTTATGAAATAAACACCTTTTTTATTTTATAAATTCTGAAATCCTCTTCTTTCATAATGAACCAATCATTTGTAATCACATGGATCAACTCCTAAACTTTTACCATTGCGCAACTTGTCATTCATCTCTTCATTTGAACTTCTTCAACTTAGCTTGTGTTGAGGTTCTATGCACCTTGAAAAGTTAACATATCTCTTGGACACCTCTTAATCCTGGCCACTCACTTATTTTGCCTCTTAATCTCCTTCACTTATACCAAAACTCTACCTACCATTTTAATATTGGACACTCATTTATCACCTCTTAATCTCAATCGTTGGTTTTCATGAGGTTTATATAATATATTTTCTCCTCATTTTAACCCTAATCACATCTTGGCAAATCTCATAGCTATCTAATCTTGCTATTATCTTTCTATCTTATCATATTATTTCTCTCATACTATCACTTACATAGTATTTTCATCAATCAACCAATGTCCATTCTCTCATAGCCTCATCTACATGTACTAAAAAATTTGAGAGCACCAACATTTCAAATACAAGATATTGGAAGATAAGAGGACAATGTAGTCAATCATCTTTTGAGTGCATTTAATAATATTGTTTTTTTTTGTTTTAACTTATTTATGCACTCTTGAGGAAGAGCTCTATTTGATGATGTTGGATTTCATTTTCTTACTTAGGGCTTATGGTTGGGCTTAGTGGGTATACAATATAGGATTGTTCTAATTCTGACATCGACATTTTAGTGTGCTCGGTGGGAATATTGTGTCTTTTAGATCTATATTTTTAGAGGTTTTTCTAACCTTTCATTGTTGTTATTTTCTTATATTTCTCAAGGTGAACCCTTCTACAGGTAGAGGATAATAAAAAACCCTAGGGTTTTCAATGATTTTATAATATCTTGCAAATGGCTTTGAATTTTTCTATGAAATTTTTATTACACGTTGGGGATGCTATGAAGAGGTCTCAAAAATGAGATTTTTCTCATCAATTTTCCCTAGCTTAGAGCATATGATTATGGATCAAAGAAGCACAAATATTTTTTAGGAAAATGTAAAAACAAGGTGCACTTGTTCCAAACCCTCTTGTTTACATTGTAAAAAGTGATCATTTTTTTTCCTTTTTTATCAAAAAATAATTTCTTTCTTTTGGTCAACTTTCTTGGGATATCTTCCTCACATTGGAAAAAGGACCTTAAAATTAATCATTCATATTTGGATTTGGGCTTAAAATGAACCCATTTTTCTTTTAATCCTTGATATTTTCTTATGTATGTTTTCTTATTGCATCCTTGTTAAGAAGCTTAATGGGATCATATATAAGGGATCTTTTAAAAATAAAGTCTAGGGAGGCTTCCTAGAGAAGTGATCTCTGGAGGACACCCTCAACTCTCATATTTTGGAAAATTATAAATATAAGGGCTTGAATAGAAAGATAGGCCTCTTGGAAGTATAATATTTTCAATCTTAACTAAGCCCCAAAGAACTTTATACCTTTGGGAAGTGAAGGTGGAGATTGGGTTACCATTTCCTCCTGGTTGTTTAGCAATATTCTCTTTCATCTATGGACCTAGGCCTCATATGACTTTTGTATATAGAGTAAATCCCTATTTTAGCATGTTTAACCTATATTTAAACCTTATTGACCATCATTTATTGTGTATATAAGGATTTATACTCCTACTTGAGTAGGTTTTTTAATGTTTCTTATGCACAAAAACATTTAGATCACCTTGCCACTTGAAACCAAAAAGATGACACATTATGAAAAAGGATCCTTAGGAAATTTTCTTCTTTTTCATTTCTTTCTTGTGTTCTTTTATAATATTTTGAAAATTAAAATGTCAAAAAGTCAAAAATTCAAAGCCAAAGTTTATCACACTTTCCATTTGAATCTATAGCCTAAACAAGAGAACAAATGGGTGCCTTGTCTCAAAAAATTCAAGAGATCAAGAGAGAAATATTTGACATTTACATCAACCAAAGGGAACCAATGACCTCTCTTGACAGACATATTCAATATTTCAAGAACGAAAAACTTCAAAAGATGCTAAAAATACTATATGAGATGGAACACAAAGTTCTTAGAAATGAAAAGAAAAGTCCTAAAAAAGACCATCTACATTCATGTACAATAAAAAAAGACACTCCTCCCAAAGATACATGTATACCCAAGTATCCCATGGATAGAAATTTTACACCTTTAGGACAACCCCTTAAGTTAGCCTTAAAAGAACATCTTGAGCATAACCTTATCACATTACCTAAATTGACCTCATGTGAACTTAATTTTTTGAGTAAATGTTGTGCATGTACCATAGACATAATAAGCATAAAATTTCAGATTGCATAGATCTGAAACATAAAATCCAAGACCTCATTGATGATGAGATTGTTGAAGTTGAAGATCCTAATGGCCCATCTAATTAAGAACAAGATACTATTCCCAACTAGGATCAAGTCCATGAACTTATGTCTAGAAATGGTCCACATGTATCCTCTACTTCTTTCACCATTCCTTCGTCTTCTAAAGCTTCACAAAAAAACTTCCCTATCTCCATAAAAAAATCAACATAATGATGACACGCCTCGTGTTTATCCTTAAGGGCTATCTCCAAAAGAAATCCAAGCTATTCTAAATCTTGATACAAAACCCTCCCATGCTTCCAAAGTATTAGATCCTTTACCATCAAGCCATGCAATCCCCATCACAACCATTCAAAATGATTCTCCATCATGCTGAAACATTGAATCACTCGAAGAATCCTCCATGCATATCCAAACTCCTACCTTTTCCTTAGAAGTGGCTCCATTTCAAGAGTGTAATCTAGAGTGTGAATAAACAAGTCCTAGAAAAGATCAAGATCAAGATACTATCCAATCCCATCAAACATTTGACCAATATTCCATATCCATAGTCCCACAATGACCCCATAATACCCTTTCACTTATTCCAAGATGATACCCTTCCATATCAAGAGAAACATATCCCTCTAGAAGCGTCATTCCTAATTAACCTCTTAAGAAAGATCATGATATCCCTTCCACCATTTCCAATGGTCCTATTGAAAATTCAAATTAAAAGACATAATCTAATGATTCTCTTCCATGTCAAGATCAAAGTTTCCCATCTTCTCCTTGTCATGATCCTCCAAGTCTACCTCAATAACTCATCATTTCTCCTACTCAAGATCAAATTTTCCTATCATATCCATGTCAAGCTCCCCATTCTACTAACCAAGCTATTGAGGAATCCCTTCATATTAAAAAAAATCTTAAAGATGATGATCTTTGAAATATAGCTCACTCTAAAGATGTTGATATCCCTTATACACCTTATAACCCCCCATTAAAGCTTAGATATGCACCTTCACCATCCTCCACATCCATTTTGTGTCCCTGTGTCCCAAAATTAAAGCCTTCATCTCTTCCATCCATCTTGGCTTCTTATACCCCTTCATCATCTATCTGTATCACTCCTATATCACCATCCACTTACCCTATCATATATCAAGATCAAAAAATGCACAAACACTTGAAAACCTTCCAATAACCAATCCATTTGGACTCTCGATATTGTTTTTATCCCTCCATGACCTCCAATACCTTTGAAATTAATTTGGATTCCAAGAATAAAAATCATATATTCAAGAATCCACATGCATTCAAGGATTAATATGTCTAGTCTAATCAATTTATAAATACAAATAAAAATATGATCCAAAAGAAAAAATAAATATCCAAAAAGCCACAAAGGCTAATTAAGTAAAATAAATAATAAAATACAATGTGGGTTCCTAAATCTCTCATTGAATAAATGTGGTATAAATCATTACAAGGAAGAGAAACATCAAAAACTATGTGGATTCCCAAGTAACTTGTATGAGACTTGCACACTAAGGCAAAATCAAAGTTGGAATTCAAACTTCTAAAGGCTTCCTCTAATCCTCCATTTAAACATCCTTCATTCAAACATCTTACAGCCCCTTCCAAATCTATTTTGGGTCCTTATGTCCCAAAATCCACATCCCTTTCAAAATCTAAAACTCCAAAATCCATTTTCCTTCATCACTCCAGAACCCTTCAAGGTGTGTGTCATTGTTGATCATTCCACCACTTCCTTCTACTCCTATAAGAGTATTCCAACACCTCATTCATTATCCAAAACCTATGTTCTATTCTTCCATTAACTTATTCAATCCTATGCATAAATCATTAGCACTGTCTATCTTATCATCTATTTAAATCCCCTTTACGATCACCCCAGCAACATCTTTGAGCATATCTTCAAGAGCCCTGTCTCTTATCATATATTTCTTAAGGGGAAATATTCAAAGAGAAAGATTCTTGAGTACTTCCATCTTCCATAAGATATTTATTAGCTTCCATCTTTCATAAGACATAGGCTTCCCCCATCCATCTGCTTACCAATTTCTAGTTCATCAATTTATTGATCCGCTCACAATGTCCTGCGTCTTACTAGACATCAAGGGAAAATAAATGTGATCGTGCCTCTCTAACACTAATCAATAAAACTTTTTAATAAATTGTAAAAATTGTAAAAAATCCTTTAAAAAATCTTAAAAAAATCAAATATTCTTAAAAATACAAAAAACCATAAGATCTTTAAAAATCTAAAAAAAATCTAAAATATTTAAAAATCCAAAAAAATTTAATAAAATGTTAAAAATATACAATAAACTCATTTGGAGCGTTGTGCTTACCAAAATTAGGAACCAATCAATGATCTACCTAGCTAGCTTGTAGTCATGTGATCATTAGCCTTTATCGACATTCTCTCATGCCTTTATTAGGAACTATCATGATTCACTAGTTGTCTTATACAGGATGATTCCTTCCTAAAACTAGACATCTTGATAAACCTATCAAATTAGTCACATCAACTTGTTACCCAAAATTACAGCATACAGAAAAATAAACACAAATAGGAAAAGATTGCATTTTAAGGTTCCAATTAACACTATCTTTCAGGTATTGTCGATTGCCATTTCATTATTGCATTCATTATCATATTTCATTATTGTACTCTAAGTATTGATCACATTTCAAAACTTTCAAATTTATAATGATCATTAGATTGTGCATTCAAACTGAATGTAGTATACAAGTGTCCTTTCATATTTCATATTTCATGTCAATCAAAGAGTACATTTGCAGAATAGAAAGCATGGTAGAAGTATGGAGTAGGGGTCCCATGCATTGCCTTATTGTATGTTTGTTGTCAGTTGGTTGTCTGTCGGGTCTTAGGTCTCTAGGTTCAGGTCTTCATCTTCACTAAGTCTTTAGGGTTTTTCACCTGCATCATGAGAGATAAAATGGTGTTAGATCTAGCTAGATCTAAGCAATGCATGAAACACAAACAACATACAACTACAATCAATTCTTTCAATGTTTCATATCTATCTTGTAAATTCAATGTAATAAGGAAATATGCATCCATAATAAGTGAAAGATAGTATTAAAGGGACTTGTTTTTAAACATGAAACCTTTTACTATTAATGGTAATTTTGATGTATATTATTCTTATTTTCAAAGCCAGATATCTAAATCAAAGGGACTTAGTGTTTCTATCTGAGAATCCTTTTTTTTAAGAATGACATCAGCATGTTAACAAACACAAACAAACCAACCAACCAACATTCGTGAATGAGTGTCATCTCATATGACACTCACACACAAACATTAATTGTCTCATTTTGTTTTCTTACCTAACAGGTTGATTGGTGATGTGTGTGCAATAGTTGAACAAGTAACTAAATGCAGATAACAAAAGAAATGCAGTGAGTGTCATGAGCCCATGCTCAAAATTCACATAAGGCATTACACACAAGAAAGTTGTGTGCATCACAAGAGGTTACAGTTCATTCAGATGTAGAAGAGGAGAATACAATGCATGAAGGATGATACAATGATGCTGCATGAGACACATGGTCAATAAAGGGTCCTGAGAATAGATATGCAAAAATGGAGGAGAAAATGGTTACTATCATCATGCAGGATGAATTTTAAGTCATGTTCTTACAGTAAGTATGCAAATGTAGAAAAGACATGTGAATGGGAGTCAATTATGGAAAATGCATGCTTAAAAATCAATCATGTCATCATCAGTCTCATATTATGAAGTGTTGTTGTTTATGTTTACATAACAATATGGTTTGAAAAAAATGAAGATATATAACAGAATTGATAATCTGCATATGATCTACAAATGAAAAACAATGTGCAAGAATTGGAGCAACAGTGTATTTATATGTTGTCATAGAGTGTGCTTTTACAAAAATGGCTACATTGTGTCAAGATGAGAGAAAAAAATATGCATAAATTATTGGCATTAAATGAGTAAATCATGTGAATATTGTTTAATGAGTTAAGAAATCAATATAGTGATATTTATTTCTGCAAACAAATTAAAAGGAATATGCACATTAGATATTGATATCTATTTATGCATATGTTCATGAGAATGGAGAAAAACAAGGTGTACTCATGTTATGAATCTGAATCAACTGAAGGGTCAATGATGCTGTGGAATTTCATTTCTTCAAAAAAGGAGGTCAAGTACAGTATCCATATGCCTGATGTGAATATGAAGTAATGTTCTAGGCAGAGTGTAAGGAAAATAGTTCTATTCTGGTGTATTGAAATGACATTAACATGTGAGGCCGTCATCTAAAACATGTTGTTATTAATAATGTGTATCCATCAACTAACATGCTATTATTATTCATGTTTGAATAAAATTGAAAATTCAGTGTATGTAGGGGATCAGGTCGAGAAAATGCAGAGCAGGGGATGTACATGTTTGGGATGAGTTTCATGTCATGAATGTTGCCCATGGGAGTCACGAGCCCGTGCTCAAACCCCATGGATGATGATTTATATAAAGTTAAACATACAGTGTATTTTTGCACTAAGACAAACTGCGTATTCTTAAAATGTTCAGATAGTAATAATAAAAGTTCAAACAAAGGGTTACATTATGTTGTAGATTGAACATGTAATATGTTTAGTCCAATAAAAGAAGGCTCACAACTTCATCAAAGTCCACAGTGTGAAGGTGTCATGTTTTATGACAATATGGTAGTGGTCCAAAAGACATTACTATCAGACTTCAAAGAAAGCATTGAATAAAGCTAATAGAAGGAGACATTAAATGGAGTCTACAACCGACAAAAGACAATTTATCAAACAATAGAATGACAAGCTTACATATGTTTCAATTTTACTTCCAGATATGCAAGAATGGCCATGTGGCTGTCCATGTTTTTTTGCCATTCATGCAACATAGTGTGTAATAATGAAGAGAGTGATAGAAAAAAAAGAAATAGAGAGAAAAACTAAAAGTGAAGCTCAATATTTCATGCTGCAATGAAGGAATCTATAGAAGAAGTATATGAAAACCCCAATTTGCTGCCGAAAAGATGTTAATTCTTAAAACCCAGAAAAGTGGACTTATAAATAACCTTAACTAGTAATGCAAAAGAATAGCATGTTGACTACAGTGAGCAAGATATCTCAATTAAAGATGAAAGATAACAGAATGAGTAGAAGTTCTACTTATCTGGGTGTCACATATCGAGCATGGTGGAATTAAACAAATGCATACAAAGTGCCATGTATTGCGGGTGCAGACCAGTTCAAAAGGATGAAGGTCGAGTTCAACAAAACTCAAAGTAAAGAAGAAAAGCTCAACATGTTTTGACAGCCTGAGCTCTTCAATTTGCAACTCTTTGAAAACCGCAGTTCAGACTCCCACTTCTTCAAGCTTCAGTCCATTGTACACTTTAAGCTTGGAATGAGTTTGAAGTTGTGGCTGAAATATGCCAAGTTTCAAGACTGAGTTCAAAAAAGATAACTCCACATCTTTCAACCACAACTCAGACTTAGTCCAAGCTTATAGTGGTTTAACTCAAAGATTAAATCCCATTAATCATGGAGGCTATCTGACACTGTCAAGGAAAGAAAATCTCAACATGTATTGATAGCCTGAGATCTCAAACCCAAGTTATCAGACCAATTCAAGCATGGAGAGGCCGAGTTAATACTTTGGAAGAGGTGTCATATGTCATGGTATGAGATTCGAAGAAAGCTACAGAAGTTCTCCAAGACCCGAGCTCTCCATCACTCTAGTTCAAGCAAGGTGAAAAACACGAATAAACATCCACATAGAACGCCATGTGTAATGGCATGCAGTGTTTTAAACTCACAGTTTACAAGGAGCCCGAGTTCACATAGCAAGAAGCTCGAGCTTCTTGTTAGGATGCAGATTCAATACCATACATCATGGGTTCAAACTCCAGATCCAACCAAACATGGCAGCACAGAGAAAAATGAAAACCCTAAGCATTACTTCCAAAACAAAATGCAAAATGGAATGTGAAAATACATTATGCATAAGTTTTCCAAAAAATTTCAAGTCCACTAACAAGAGAAGTTAATGCCCTCTCATTTGTAGTGCCTCAACAATCCCCAAGCACTGCCATGACAGTACCTTGAGTGCCATGATACATAGAGATAGTTCAAAGTGGGTATGGTCATGTCAATTATGAGTTGTGATTGAGTATGGAGCTAGAGTTGGCTTAGCTATGACATCGGGCTTTGTTATGGGGTTAGTTTTTTTTCAAATATGGTGTCAGTTATGTTATGGTTTTAGGGTTTTTATGTTATTTAATTATGGTTTATACATTTACGTTAAATTTGGATGGGTTTTATTTTGTATTTTGTAATAAGTTGGTAAAACATGTAAAAAGATGTGAATCTTTAGAGACCAACTTTGGAGGGGCTAGTTTTAGGGCTGAATTTAGGGCTTAATTTGGGGCACTAATTAAGCCTTAGGATTAGCAAATTTCTATTTTGGAGGGTATTTGGGAGGGAGGAGTGATTTTTGAAATTGGCTTCATGAGCTATATAGCTGAGCTCTTACTTCATTAGTAGGGGTTCAAAATTTGGAGAGAAGAGCTTTTAGTGAGCTTTTTTTGTTCCTATAACCTTTTTTATGTATTTTGTATCCATTTAGTTCATGTTTGAGTATCAATTTTGTGCAAGAGGATGCATGTATTCCTTTCCATTGTTCTAAAATTTGTTCATGTAACTACCCATAGATTTTGATATGAATAAAGCTGGCCCATTTCTCATAAGCCTTGTTATGATCTTTTGTTATCTATCCTGTTCAATTTTCTGCCTTCAAGTGTAGTGTATCTATAACATAGATTAGGAAATTATCTTAAATCCTATTCTAGGTTTTAGAATATAGCCTTTTGTAGAATATACATGTCTGTTGATAGGAGCATTAATATTTGTGGTGAAATCCCTAGTAGCAACTTTCAAGTTAGCCTATGTATTGGATAGTGAATGATTTTGCAGAAATAGTTAGGGTATGTCAAGTGAATGTTAGTTTGAACCTTTTGAGAAATCTGAATCTTATTTGGTGTATCACCTTTCAATTTTTATTCATTCAGTTTTAGTTAAAATTTCTCCCTTTCCTTTCCAAAAAATCAAGAGAAAGCATTAGATTATTGATACCCCAAAACCAATAGGAACTAGCCTAGAATCTGGAGACACCTTCTTAATCAGAATCCACCCACAACTTGAGAAGGTTTCCATTTTTAGGATAGAATATTGTTAAGCCCTAATGCCTGAGTTGGGGTGGTTTTTCTAAACATGAACAAAACTATGACAAGAATCATTTCTGCATGAAAGCATGATGACTATTTTTTTGATATATTTGATTGATTTCTGATTTTATCTTTGCTGACATGTCTTTTAGTCTCTCTTGGATGTCTTTGTCTAGAGAGGAAATGATGGGTCATGTTCACTCATTTTTTTCTTGTGTATTTTTCCTTAGTAACATGTTTATCTATCTTAGGACATGACCAATCAAGAGTCATCGAGGACGTATGCATCATAGGTGAACTAGACATTCATTTTAGTGTTTGATGTGTCTTCCTCCAAATAATTGGTATGTCAATTAACTTGGGTCGAATCTCTATCTAGATGAGTACATCCAATTTCTATAATAAGCTTAATGATAATATAGTGTCTGTAAAAGCACAACAATTGAATTCACTTTTTCATCTATATATCATCATTTCTCATAACTCTTTCATAATCCATCATGAATTTTCCTTATATGATCATAATCTCCATTCTAATACATGTTGAGTCTATATCAATTAGCATATCCATTAAAATAAAAATTGGGGCATCACCCTATAATCATGCAAATCAATTTTATCACCTACAATCATACCTTGGCCTCAAACTTATCAATCCTAAACCTATTATCCCTGACCATAATTGATTAAAACCTTCCCTAAACACTTAAATTTGGTTCTTACATCATCTTCTTACATCATCCCAATAACCATAATCCTTATCCTATTAGCCTATATACCTATTCACCCACCCCCTCAATACACTTACCCTGTTATGCCCTTAAAATACTATCCAAACCTTATCATTGTTCTTCAAGACATCCCTAAATGTTATCAAAATGACCCTTAAAAATAAAAAACCACATAAAAACCATCAAATTAATCCCCCATCCTTCCCTCCAAGTGAAATCCTTTCACACTACCCCTAACTATCTTTAGCTATTCTTTTTATCCAAATCACTCCTATTGGCTCTAAATAGCCTTAATCCCTTCTGACTTTCACTAAACCATTTAAAAATATCCCTAAACCTTCCCAACCCACCCTAAATTATCCTATGATCACTTTATCCTATTATAATCTACTTTATACAGCTACTAATCAATCTTAAGTTTCACAATCAGCTATCAACTAGCTCAGTCAACCTTATCATCTATCAACTAACCCTATCATCTCAATCGGCTATCAACTAGCCCAATCAACCCATTCCATATAGTTATCCCAATCATTTCCATCAATTGGTTGGTTACACTTATCATATGTCTAGCTTATCATTTGATCTAGGTAGTATCCTATCATTTCTTGTAGCTTAACCAATCATGCAACATCGTCAAATCTTTCCTATGATCTATTGAGATATTATTCTTCAAATATATCACATAATTTATCAAGGGGGCATAGCCTATCTGTCATTACCGGATCAAACCCAATCATTACCCGATCAAATACAATCATTATAAAATCAATCTGAAGCATATATTAGCAATCAAAGTTTCATACAAGTATTAGTAAGTATCAATTTTTCTTTCAAACAATGCGACAAACTGTATTATTCAAAGAGGGGAAAAATGTCGACACCTAAAAAATCCTCATGAAACCAACAAAATTCCTCTATTAATGAAAAATCACTTATATTTATTTAATTAATTCATTAGCCTCTTCATCTATTATTTAAATAATTATTTATTAATTATTTAAATCATTTATTAATATTTTCTTTCTAAACAATTAAATAAATTCTTATTTGTCAGTTTAAGCCTTTATCATATCTTATTTCTTCTATTTGTGAAATAAACACCTTTGTTTATTTTATAAATTCCTAAATCCTCTTCTTTCATATTTAACGAATCATTTACAATCACATGAATCAACTCATAAACTTTTACCATTGCGCCACTTGTCATTCATCTCTCTTCATTTGACCTTCTTCCACTTAGATTATGTCTAGATTCAATGCACCTTGAAAATTTAAATATCTCTTCCACCTCTTAATCTTGGCCACTCATTTATATTTCCTCTTAATGTCCTTCACTCGTGTCAAATCCCTACCTACCATTTTAATCTTAGCCACTCATTTATCACCTCTTAATCTTAGCAATTTTTTTTCATGAGGTTTCTATAAAATATTTTCTCCTCATTTTGACCCTAATCATATCTTGTTTAAACTCATGGCTATCTAGAATCTTACTAATATCTTTCTATCTTATCATCTCACTTATTTCATACTATCACTTGCATAGTATTTTCATCAACCAACCTTTCTCCATTCTCCCACAGCTTCTTCTGCATGTGCTAACAAATCTGAGAGCACCAAGATTTCAAATACAAGATCTTGGAAGATAGAAGGACAATGGAGTCAAGCATCTCTTGAGTGAATTTGGTAATACTATTTTTGTTTATTTCACTTATTTATGTATTCTTGAGGAAGTGCTCTAATAGATCATGTTGGATTTCATTTGATTAATTAGGGCTTATGGTTGGGCTTAGTGGGTATACAATATAGGATTTTTCCAATTCCATTATTTTCAGTTAGGAAATGCTACATTTTTATTTTTAATATAATTTTAGTGAATTCTTTTGGTGACATTTTTTTACTAATCTCTTGGCAGATTCCTTTGGAGATAATTATTTCCTTAGGACAATGATTTTGCACCATTTTCCCATTGGATTCATTTTGAAATAGTGTTTTTCATTATGACAATCCTATTTTGTGGAAGATTTCCTTGCATACAATACTTTTCTTAGTTATCCTTGGGATGGGTTTACTAGCATAATGTATCTTGCTAGACCATCAAGTTCATATTTTATATTTATCTCTACCTCTTTCCATAGCACATAGTAAGCTTAACCTTACTAGGCTAGTTTGGTCATGTACTCTTTCTCTCCTTCTATGGATGTTTATTTTGTCTTAGTAATAAACTAATAAGGAATTTAGTCACTTGAGGGCTTGGTGTGTTCCTTGTCTCTTGGACCTTGATAAGAGACCTTTTTCTATTCTTTGGTCTATGTTACCATGAGTATGAATCATGTTCATACACCCTTCAAAGAAGGGTCTAAATGTGGTGTCCTAAATTATAAGTATAATTTTGGTCCTTAGCTAGACCTCATTTAGTGTCCAATGATTTCATGCATAATTTGTCTCTTTGTTATGCATTTAATCAATAAATATTTAAATTTGGGTCCTCTCTACATTTAATTTCTATACAGCCCCTTAATTTTAGATCTACCTATTTAATTACTTCCTCTAATTTATTCTTCTATTACATACATAGGCCCTATTTAATTAAATTTAAAATCCCAATATACCAATTGGCTCCAAATTTAAATTAAAGCATAAAATTTCTAGTATAGGGTGAGTCTAACTCATCTCGTACCTAGAAATTTCTTGTATACTCCATAACTTGTAGGAAAATTAAATTGTGGTTTCCATCTAGGTTTTTAGTGTGATTTTTACTCCTAGTCGATTCTCTTCAAATTTTAGACTCCAACTGAGGTAGGTTAGGTATTCAAATACAATGCTATCTCCCTCTTTTTGAAAGCAATCTATTACACATACAACCCAATCTCACCCCTATCTAATAAATCCTGAAGCAAGAAATCAAGCATTCAATTCAAGGAGTTGATTCACATTGATATTCATCCATTCAAGAATCAAGCATGGAAGACAAGGAGTGAATTCTAAATCCAAGAATTAGTGAAAATATCCATTTCCTTCCTATCCTAGATCTAATTAAATACTAGATCAAAGATCATATCCAAGCATCTTCATAAGAAATTCAACAAAACAAAAAATTGTAAAGGTACTATATTCTATCAAGCCCCTACTACTAACAAGACACTTCCTTTCCATTTCAATAATCTCAATTCAATTTCAATTTTCAATACTAAATAGGGATTTGACCAAGGAAAACACTATTCTAAAACCATTTTCCCATTTTTTTGTGCAAGTGCAGGTGATAGGTGTTGCATGTGCAATTATAGTGGTAGAATTTAGGTTTGATATAGATTTTTAGTCATTAAAAGTTCCATTTGATCCTAAATATTATAGGCTAATTCAGACTCGCCCTTGACCTCAAACTTGCCCTATACCCTGAAAGGCATCCCATACCAACTATTATAGACTAAAATCGCAATCACAAATCAATTATAGTACATATTTGTATATCTATTTGTGCATTCAGGTATTTTGTTTAGATCTATTTGTATGCTTAATCATCTAGTTTCACCATCTATACTGGAAATTCCCATTATGTTTTTCTATATCCATAATTTCAACCCAATAGAGATGGAATCTATGCATCCTCTTGGCACTTGAGCCTCCTCGAGCCTAGTGGATCAGCCTTCTATCCAATTTGTATTTGAAAATAGATGCAAACTTCCTAGTTTTGTTATTCATCGTAATCATTTCCCCTTCTAGTACCCTATTTTATTTTATCACAAGTAGTTTTTTATAGAAACAAAATGGATGAGGTGAATCGACTCATATGCCTCATGTATCAAATAATTTTTTATTTCATATTGTTGAGTGCATTAAACTAAAAATGGTGTGCAATAATCTTGCAAGGTGTATGAAAAGGTTATTTAGCTCACGATCTTGTAGCTTGAAGCTAATCTCACTTGTTTCACTCTAGATGTATTTCCCACAATCTAGGATTTTTTCATCCAATTCAAGTTGATATTATAATAAATCATAGTTGAAAGGGTACACTCATGAAAAATAATATAAGGAGTATATTATCTTGATCATCTATGAGCTTTGAGGTCCATTTCAAGTGTTTTGTTCTACCTTCTACTCTACTATGGATGCCATGGGGGGAGATCATAAGATTTTTTCATTTGAGGAGTTTTGTTATCAACTAACTAGGGAGAAATCCAAGTACGTTCATATAGATGCTCTTACTAGGAGTCATGATTTTGTGGCTCAATCCTCCAATGGAAAAGAGAGGAATATAAAAAATCCTAAGACAAAATCTATTGACACTTTTAATTCCTCATTCAAAGAGGCTAATTCAAAGATAAAAAGAACCAAATGTTCCTTTTGTAATAAATTTAGGCATGGTGATAAGAATTGTAATAAGAAGGAAAAATCACCATGTTTTTTTTTGCAACAAAGTTGGTCATGATCAAAAATTTTCTATAAGAAGGAAAATCATGAGTTGAGATGATTATTGAACCTGCATAACATATCTATTCCTTCATCAAATTCACCTTCTACCAAACATGAGGAAAACTATCTCGATTCCAAAGAAAAGGATTATACCTCGATTACCACTTATGAACCTAGGAATAATTTTTTTATTCTTGAATCAAGCACATCAAAATGCATTTCTAATTCAGCCAACATCATGATACTAGATTCTACCCATCCTCCACCATATTATGAGCTCTTGAATACAACCAATTAGTCTGTGAATGTTGCTTCCTTAGGTGATGTAAACCTAGGTGATGGAGTGGTGACTAATGTTCTTTAGATTCCCAGGAGAGTACATAATCCACTTTCAATTTATCATCTTTCAGATAATGGAACTAGAGTTTATTTCACTTCAAATGTACCTTACATTTATTATGTGGATGGAGAACTCCTTATAGTGGGTTTTCCTGATCATCAACATAAGATGTATACTTTTGACTTTATTGATGGTGATGATAACTCATAATCCTTTGACTCTTCCATCGTACAAGGAGTAATGGATTTTCTCTTAATGGATTTGTGAATCTTCTCTTGACTTTAATCCCCAATACATCACTATTTGTTGGAAATAATGGGAAGTGTGTAATGAGAGGAGAGGGGTGAATCAATACCTCTAAATTTTTTATCTCTTTTAACCTTTATCCATTGTGTAATCAATTGTGTGACCAGCCATCTGTTCTATACTATCTTTGTGTAAGATATATCAATTCATAAACTTTAACAAACATGTAAAATTCATTGAAATATTCATTAAATTAATTGACTCATAACACAAGATATGGTAACGCATAAAACCCATGTTAGAAGGTAAAAAATGTGGTGGGGATGGCACCCACAAAACTCTTCACTATCTGTAGATTTGAAGGGGCCGATTAAGGCTTACAATTTGATCACTTCTGATGATCTACCCTATTAAGAGTATTATGTGGAGATTGGTTAAGGTCTGCTCTATTAAGAGATTTAGCAACACTGTTTAGTGTGCACTCGGTTAAGAGGTTTACAATAGTATTGTTAAATCCACCTTCCTTGAAAGGATTTCTTCTATTTGCTACACTTGTTAGAATGCAGACAAAAATACTCATTGACCTGAGTGTATGCAATATAAAAATTGATGATTACAGATCCATTAAAAATCACATGCACAAATGTATCACCTAATGTGATTGATTAATACCTATGTTGCTCGGTAGCCTCTATTCTTGGTTCTTGACAACCAAATTCATCATTTGTTGTTCTTCTTTTTGAAACTCTCAGTCTGATCCATAGATTTTCTTGTTGGATACATTCATCCTCTCATCCTTCTCAATTGAATGATTAAAACATCTATTAATAACATAGATTGACCTAATTTAGTTTCACGTATTACAAAACTAACTCTATGATCAAAGTTTTACAACTTGACCTTGATCTCCTAGTCTGCATGTTTTTAATCAGTTAGACTAAATAAAATAATTAAAATAATGTTTCTTGTACCGCAAGAAATGGATTTAAAACAAATCAAAACTCTATAAATATAATATAGTTGTTTTATCTGACATGGAATTCAGATCCACTTTTCTCAAGATATAACTGACTTTCGGTGTCTAATGCTCGGTTTACTCTAAAATCAGTTTAACTATCTTTTGGTGTTCCTTGGTCGAAATGTCTATCAGGTTCCTCCCTTATCTATTCTCTTAGTTTGCACTATATTCTGCTCATCGGGTTCCACTGTTGGTTTACTCATGTCGGCTTCCACTTTATCATGTTCAGGTTGCACTTTCTATTTACACTTCAAAATTGTGTTGTGGGGTTTCTCCTTGCTTGGCATTTTTGGTTTGAACTGAAAACCTGACTTTCAGTGTAGTGTAACTGATGGTTCATTACAACTATTTTCTCTTTGCATACTAATGGAAAAACTTTATGTCATCAATTGCAACCAACATGAATTCCAAGACTTTGACATAGTAGGATTTATTTGGCTCTTTATATTTTTAGTCTTTCTGACTTGACCTCTCATTCATCTACGTTATATTTAGCGGAAATTATTTGAAAGGTATCCTTTCTATTTGTATATTTTTCATTGGTGGATGATCTTGAGTCTCCTTCATTCATTGTTTCTTCCTCCATTGAGGATTTTCCCAGTCTTGATGTGATATTTTTTGAGGCACTTGACTCTAATTCTAAGCTTTTGTTGTGGAGATTTCTTTCTTCTCCTTTTATTATGGACATGGAGTGTCTTCTGCATGCACTATTGTACTTTTTTCTTCCCAAGGGAAGATAAGTTATTTGTCATCATTGGACTCTCTTTTACCTTCAACTTACTTCAATAATTTTGATGGTACTTCATTATGGGGAGGAAATATTGTCTATATCATTCCCTTCCTTGGAGAGTTTATTATAACACATTCTAATGATGGATGTTGTCTTAAGAGTCAGGATTCTCAATTTCATCCTTTATACAATAGAAACATAGTATCAAAAACTTAGAAATTAAGATACCATGGTCACCAAAGGGAAATTAAGATGGTATGGTAGTGATCTAATTTTGATTTGGAAAGAATTCCTAAAGGTATTTCCTAATATTTATTTAAGAATTTTATGGGTATATGGTTGATCATTGATAGTTTAAATTTAATTATAATTACTAATGATGACGAAATCAGAAAACCAAAACTATGAATCCTAAACTCGCCTAACCATAAGCAAAAGATCCATAAACTATTGTGTCATCACATCAATGGGTCTCTTCCTCAAGAAATGAAACCATGAAAAAAATAAACAAACAACACATGCATTTCAAAGATGCTTGAATCAATTGCATCCTTGTCTACTAAGTTGTTTTCTTTAATGCTTTGTTTGCTCTAAAATTTTTAGCATTGTACAAGAGGCTATGGAGAATGGAATTGGTTGATTGATGAGGATGATATAAAAATGGATTGAATTTAAAAGCTTTACAAAGCTATCAAAGTGATATATGATAACACTCAATCTTCAAGGAAGAGACCCCCAAAAATGAGAGGGAGAAGGATTTTTATAGATGTCCTCATAAAAGAAACTAATTTGTGGGGAAGATGTGGGAAAATATAACTGGGTGAGAAGGTAAATCTCATTCGTCCCACATGGTCCTAAATAAATATCATTAGTGGGTTTTTGAAATAGGGAAATTCAGAGTTTAATGGAGGGTATTTATTAATAAATAGAGAAAGGGATATAGAATGAAAGAAAAATAATATTTATTTGACCATAGGATAGAGAAGAGATAGAAAAGGTTTAATAAATCATTTAAACAAATAAGGATATCTATTTAAATAGAAAAATAAAATATTCATAAATTTATTAAATAAATATAAATTTCTATTTATTTAATAGTCAAACTTAGGGAATGTTGGATAAAATGGTGTTCACCAGAGGGAGCTACACCGGTGAGAAGGAATGGCAGATGTTCAGTCGTAGACACAGGTTGCAGTCGCAGGCCCAAAATTTTGATCAGTTCTGTTAGGGCAGAAGTGCAAATGATGGAAGACTGCGACTGTTGAAATCCCAAAGTCAATTGTTCACACAGTTTTGCTAGGCTAAGGATCGTCATCTCCTACCAAAATAGCCCAAGGCTTCTATTACTAAGGGCAAGGGCTTTCAGTCCTTTCCTTTTGTCCAGAAAAACACACAGAAAGTTGACCCCTGCTTGCAACAAGATCTTAACGAGGTCTTCAAGATTTTTAACAAGAAAATTACTGTGCAACTTGCCAAACCCTTCTTTCTAAACCCCAAATTTCATGTAAAATCTCATATCCATAAAAATAAATCCCCACTTTCAGCTAAAGGAAAACATCTTCCTGCTGGAGCACCCCCGCTGAATCCCCAGAGGGTTTCATCTTTTGTTACCGTTAATCCCCCTCCCTTTACTGGCTTTTCATCATATGAAAGGGGTGAATCGACTAAGCCTGTCTCTTTGCCCCCTATGGGTATTCCAGAATAGGATCATCTCTCGATTGCTCAGGGTTTTTTGAAAAAACCTTTTAGGCAGGAAAATATTCCAAAGCATTCACACCCTCAATCTTTCAGATCTGGTCACTTCTTCAAGGATAAGAGATTTGCAAGGGTTTGCACTCATCAGAAGCAGCCTATTTTTGAAATTTGTGAGGGAACACCTCTAGGATCTCCAACAATTATTGGATCTCCCCTAGCTATTCATAGGGATCCTCTAGCTTTTGAGATAGCTAAAGTGATTCCTGAAGTTGTCAACCTGCGCCATAGTGTGATAGCGCCCCTCCATCCAAAATACCCAAAATAGATTTGGCTAGCTAAACAACCAGCTTTAGCTCCTCCCCCAAATTCTGTCATGATTACCCTTCTTGATCACATGCTGCAAGCTCTGATTGATCTTCTCTGAAAAACATCTCTTATTAGTAAGTTCTGTAAATCTTCAATTCTATTTTCTGATATTCAAAACTGGGCTTTTCAATATTAAGGGGGTTTAAAAGATATCTTTTACCTAGATTTAGGCTCAGGTTTCTTCGTTTCTCTCTTTGATTCTCCTAAATATAGAGATACTATTCATAAAAAAAAAGATTGGTTCTATCATGGTCTGGGTCTCTACACTAGGGTATGGACCCCTAACTTTAAGCCTGAAGCTAAGGCCTGTTCCTTCTTCCCATACTGGGTGGCGCTACCTTCATTTCCCTTGGAGTATAAAGATTTTGATATTGTGGAGATCATTGCTAACAAAATTGGCATCTTCTTAAAGCATGATCTGATCCCTTTTGAATTCCCTCAGTATGATTCCAGAGTTTGTGTTCTTCTAGACATTTCTAAAACACTACCAGAATCAGTCACAATTAAATCAAAGTGGGGAGTTTGGTCTTAGAATATTGTCCTCCAAATGGAAGCCTCAGTTTAGAACCACCAGCATAAATTGGGGCACTTTATTGCCCAATGCAAAGCACAAGAATTTCCTGGGTTGTCACGCTGTACAGATCATTGTTCTGATCCAACAAATTTCTCTAGTTTCAGTCTCAATCAAACAAGGTAGATATCAGTTCCTTATCATATCCCACAATCTCCTTCCATTGGACCCCCTTCCATTCTTGAGATCATTGATTTTTTTCACAAGCTATTTGACTTCTTTTTTTCTACTCTCAAGGGATTTTTTTGGATCAAACATTTTTCTCAACAACAGCAACAGTTATATCTTCCAAATATCTCAGAACCTCAAGGGGACCAGTCTGAGAAATCTAATTCAGATCTCAACTCCTTAGTGCACTTTCTAATGTTCTAGGTCCCTTTAGAGAATTGCATGGATCTGTCTACAATTTTTCACAATGGAGCTGTTATTGAGCTTTCAGATCAAGAGTTTAATGAATCCAGGATTACGGAGCTAGCTCACACAATTATCCATGACACGGTATCAGATGAAAGTTCATGGATTGCTTCTAAATCACACTCTCCAATCCCTGATATCACAAGTAAAGATATTGTTTCTCCTCAACTTGTAATTGATACATCTCCCACTGAGGATGCCACCTTTGATCGACAGATGTGCACTCTTGATGCCCATGTTTCTGAAGAAGTTCCTTTTCCAATCAGTAGCTTCTTTGATGAGAATTAGGATATTCCCTTGCCTCAAATTGTAGATATATTTTCATTTGATCCCAATAATGATCCATCAATCTCAGATCACGGTATTTCACCACATCTTGATTTACACAAAAACATGAAGCATGAATTGCTTTTGGACACAGAATGTGAGAATACCAAGTTAGAGTTGAACTCTCATGAGGACTCTAAAAATGGTCACCTGGGTGGTTTTGATCACAACATCATTATTTCTATTGAACTATCTCCTTACCAAGCAACACACAATACTATGACTCCCAAAAAGAGAGGGAGAAAACCTAAGGGAGATTAAACCAAAGCAGAGATAGCAGCGGGCATCCAATCTACTCTAGATGGAAAATTTACTCCTACTAAAAGATCGACAAGGAGGACCATGTGTTCTCCTTGTCAAAAATGAAGATAGGCTCATGAAATGTCAGAGGCCTAAAGGACTCTGAAAAATGCAATAGGATCAAATCAGAACTTGTTTCTCTAAGGGCAGACATTATTCTTTTACAAGAAACCAAGCTTTCTCAAGAAACATTTCTTAAGATAGTAGGAAAGTGGACTCAATGGAGTGTTATTCATAAGTAGAGCAAGGGTGCTTCAGGTGGACTTGCTATCCTATGGGATCCTAAAGTAGTTCAAGTTCAAACATTATCCCAACAAGACAATTGGCAACTAGTGAAAGTTGTGCGGTTTGATCTAAGCTTTCTCCTTTTTAATATTTATGGTACTTCAATAACTAATGATAAACTTAAATTGTGGACAGAGGTCACTAGCTACATTCAATCTCAAGCTGATCATTTATTAATTCTAGGTGGAGACTTTAACGCCATTCTTAAATCTTCTGAAAAATGTGGTGGCATATGCCCCCCCCCCCTAAAACGATCCAAGATTTTTCTAATTTTCTAGTGGATAACAATTTGGAGGATATTGAACCATCTAGTGGATCTTTTACTTGGTCCAATAAGAGAGAAAATTTCTCCCAAATTGCAAGCAGATTGGACAGAGTTCTTCTTTCTCAAGAGTGGAAATTATCAAATACCACCTTCCAGTCGGATATTCTCCCTTGTCCAGGATCTGATCATTTTCCCATTGCCTTGCAACTAGAACTTCCATAGGGTAATAAAGGTTTTAAACACCAACCATCCTTTAAATTTGAAAGGATGTGGCTGAGGCATCCACATTTTCTCCCCCTTTTAGAGCAATGGTGGATCAGCGCACCATATAATGCAGGCTAAAAAATGCATCAATTTGCTGAGAAGTTAAAGTACATTAAGAAGCATATTAAAAAATGGAATGAGGTAGTCTTCAAAATTGTTTTTAAAGAAAAAGAGGTAATAAAAAAGGATTTATCAGAACTTCTGGACAACATTATCAAATAAGGCCTAAAACCAGACCAATTTGCCAAACAAAAGGATCTACAAGGGAATTGGGAGGAACTTTGTCATAGAAAAGAGATCTACTGGTGCTAGAAATCCCAGGAATTATGGCTTAGAGAGGGAGATAAAAACACAAAAAAATTTCATGCCTCTGCTAAACAGAACAGAGCTAATTCCCGCATATTTTCTATCAACAATGCAGATACTGGTAACACCATCTATGATGCACAAGGTATACAATATGAAGGGGTTAAATTCTTTAAAAATCTCCTTCACCCTCCTCAAAGGCCCCCTCGTAGCCATGATGAGTCACTTTCTCTCCTAGAAGCAATCCCTTCTTTGATCTCAGATTCGGACAATGCTGCATTGATGGCCCCATTTACTATTTTTGAACTCAGAAAAGTGGTTTTTTCCTTGGCTCCAAATAAATCTCCTGGACTAGATGGATTTACAGCCCTCTTCTTTCAAAGCTGCTGGGATTTCATTTGCTTGGATTTGCTTGGGGTAATTGAAGAATCTAGGAAAAGTAAATCTATGTTAAAATATTTTAACACCACAAATATAGCCATCATCCCGAAGGTGAGAACTCCCAAATCATTTTTAGAATTCAGACCTATCTCATTGTGTAACATAAACTACAAAATTATTACAAAAGCTATTTACTTGAGAATGCATCATTTGATTCAAAAGATTGTGTCTCATGAACAAGGTGGCTTTGTACCGGGAAGAGAAACTATGGAGGGAGCACTAGTAGCTCATGAAGTTCTTCATTCAATTAATTTTGCCTAGTCTCCTACATTTATCATTAAACTAGATATGATGAAGGCATATGACAGAGTCTACTGGGATTTCTTGTTCAAAGTTTTGCGAAAACTTGGATTTTCAAAATCCTGGTGTAGATGGATCAATGCTTGTATTTTCGGTGCTTGGTTTTCTATTATCATCAATGGTGTGCCTGCAGGATTTTTTCCTTATTCTCAAGGGATTAGGCAGGGTGACCCCCTATCTCCAGTTTTATTCATACTTATGGCAGAAGCTCTCAGCAGAACCATTCATAATAAGCACACTCTAGGCCTTTGGCAAGGGATAAAGATTGGGGATTCACCAATCTCGGTCACTCACTCACTCTTTGCTAATGACACCTTACTCTTTAGTTCATCAAATGCTATAGAGACTAGACAAATAAAATTTGTTCTTGACCTATATACTACTACCTCCAGGTAGAATATCAATGTAACCAAATCTAAAATTTACATCTTTAATACCAATCAGATTATTACTAACAGAATTGTCAACATTCTTGGATTTACTGCAGATCTTCTACCATCTGTCTACCTTGGCATTCCCTTCTTTGCGGGTCCTAACAAAATGACATATTGGCTGCCCATCACTGACAGAATTAAGACAAGGGTGGCTGCATGGAAAGCTAGATGGCTCTCCCTTGCTGGTAGGATCCTTCTCATTAAAACAGTGTTGGCAGCGATTCCAAACTATTACTTATCAGTTCTAAAAGCCCCCTCTTCAATTATTCAGACTATTCAAAAGTTGATCAAAGAGTTTTTATGGACAGTAAACATAGATGGAGCAAAGAAAATTCCTCTTATTTCCTTGAAAGATATGACACAAGTTAAATCTCATGGTGGGGTAGGTATTCATGATCTAGCAAATAGAAACAAGCCTTTTGGTGCCAAACTAGTATGGCAAATGCATTCCAATTCTCTGAATAAGTGGTGTCAAATAATGCAACATAAGTATCTAGACAACAATAACACCTCTAGGGTGCTTTCAATTCTTGATCCTCCAAGGGGATCAGCGTTATGGGATTTCATGATGACTTCAAGAAACACAATCACTAATTATATTTCCTAGGAAGTGAATAAAGGGGACCAAGTGAATTTTTGGAGAGATTCATGGAATGGATCCCCTCCTTTAAGGAATTTGGATCACTTGGAGAATGTCATTTCCTCAACTGAATCTGGTTGGGGCACCTATCTAATTGACTTTGTTTCAACAATCTGTGTGTTTTCTAGGAAGGTAATTTGGAAGGATCCAGGGGACCTTCCCATTACCATACAAGAGAAAGAAATATTCATAGAACTATTAGAAAGTAAGGATGTCTACCTTTCAGACAAAGATGACAAAATTTTTTGGGCTCCAGGGAAAGATGGGAACTACACTATCAAAGAAGGCTACAGAATTATCCAACAACAAGCAACTTGTAAAGTTCCTAAATGAGCTTTCTCTTTCTGTTGGAACAACGTCACTCTCCCTAAAGCAGGATGCTTTGCATGGATGGCTTTGAAAAATAGAGTTCTTACAAGTGATAGGTTATCTAAATTTAACATTTTGTAGCGTTTTAATTTTCTTCTATGTAATTTAGAGTTTGAAACCAGGGATCATCTCTTCCTCAATTGCCAATTTGCCCAACAATGTTGGTTATTTATTCTTGCCAAACTTCAGTTTCAAATGCCCCTCCCTAATAAGTTATGGGATCTCTTTCAATCTTGGCCACAACTGTTCACCAACTCCCTTTTTTCTGGATTATGGACCTGTATTCCGGCCATAGTGGTTTGGGCCCTATGGTGGGAAAGGAATAAGAGAATCATCCATCAGCAATCCTCCATAATTGATAATGTCCTTAGTTATATTGAAAAGTCAATTTCAGAAGTAGCAAACAACAGTCACTCAAAAGCCAAGATCAATCCAGTCCTATCATCTTGGGATAGCGGTATCATTCGTGAGTGGAAAGGAATTCATATTCCTATTGGCTGGTGTCAGAAGCCAAATGCAGTCACCTCTCTAGATAGATGAAAAGTACAATGGATTCCACCCTTAGTTGGACAATTCAAATTGAATTTTGACGGAGCTTCCTGGGGTAATCCTGGCCAATCTGGTGCTGGTATTTGTGTCTGTGACCATCAAGGCAATGTATTAGCCTTCAAATCTTCCCCTCTTCCATCTGGTTTGAATAATATGGTTGAAGCTCAAGCTTTGTTCCTCGGGTTGATTCTGGAAAAGCAAACTAGTTTTCATAACATTGTGATTGAAGGTGATTCTATGGTTATAATTACTGCCTGTATTAAAAGAGAATCATACAATTGGAAATTGGCTTATATCTTCCAGCAAATCTGGAACTTGCTAGCCTCATTTGCTGAAGTTTTGATCTCGCATACTCTCCGTGAAGGCAATAAATTGGCTGATTTCCTAGCCAACCGTGCTTGTGATGGTATTAACCAAGAATTTATTCCACCACTTGGTAATAGTAACATTGATGAAGAGTTTCAAACTATCATCAATACAAATAAATTAACCGTTATATCTCTGGGTCGATTCGTCAGATAGCATATATCTGTTGAGATTTCTGTGTAAAATCTCTGGGTTGATTCACCAGATTGCATGTGTCTGTTGAATTTTCTGTATAAGCTACATATGTGGTGTGGGTTCCTCTAGATCTAGGGGATCCAGACTATTCGATACTCATTCATGTGGATGACACCTCAGCCAATAAAACTTTTCATTTACTAATTGCTAGCCAATGATACCATTTCAAAATTTGGGCCAACAATTCCCAAGGCGTAGTTTGAAGGCAAGAAAAAGACTAATTGTTCACAGGGAATATCAGATATTTTATGTAGTATCCCCATCATACGTGACATATGAGATCCATGTTAGATGGTGTAAATTCTCTCCAGGTGGGTTTTGATCTCCATAATGACAAGCGCCTTTAATTGGCGATGGATAGACCTATAGGAAAAAAGTTTCGTACTTACAATTAAAGCAAATGCGTTGCTCAACCTGGGATCAAATATTATCAGATTTCAGAATTAAGTGTGACTATTCTCCTCATGCGTGCCTGCCATTAATTTGGGAATACATTAGTGTGATTTATATCTTATCAGAAATAAATGTCATAAAGATCATCTCATCTACATGCCACGAAGACACCTCAAGAACCTCTCTTTTTAGCCTATTTAAACTTCCTTCATCATACTATGGGAAACACAAGTTCTTGAGCATGGATGGTATGGCAGAGGATTGTGTTTTGCATTGTTCCCGTGCTTCCCTTCACTCTGAACTACTCCCAAAAAATTATAGAATCCAGCTGCCGCCCAACTTAGATGAAGATGTTCTGCCTATGCTTATCACCAACCATGTAATGGATGATATGTTTCTGGTCCATAATGATGCCATTCATCATGCTATCAAATAGGTAACTGGGTATGAAAATTTTGATCCAAAATCAAAACAATTTCTGTTCCCATCTTAGCTAGTATCAATTTTTTTGTCAAATGCAATGGAACTTCTTCAATCCCCTCGTCTCCTAGAGATCTTGGCTTTCAAAGTAGTTCAGAAGTAATTTTGGATTGCCTGTAAGCTAAATTAGGCTATGCATAACTATGACCTCTGGAATGGCCATGCACTGATTGGTGGTTTATTCACCACACACCAAATTCTGCACGACCACAGAGCTCTAGTTGTGTTTAATAGTGCCAAGAGGGCAATAGAAATGCAAAATGAACAGATCATGCGAAATGCTCTGCAAGAGGGTGGGCATACTCTTGGCCCGATGCTAGAGGGGAAAATAATGGTCATGGTTCACTCACTGGCGGTCCTCCTTGGAGTTCCAAATGTACCTCAATTGGTTAAGGACAACAAGCTCCAGAACCCTCAAGATAGGCAAGGAGATATCAAGTGCGCCAACATTCACAAAAACACAAAAGAATCATAGTCATTGTGCTGGGTGTCGGGTTTAATGCCCATCTTGGGTAAGGGTGGTAGACTCCAAGAAACACAAGGAAGTGGGTTGGATTCCATCCCCTTGGGAGTAGAACCATCTGAATGGCCTTCGGGATGGGATCCTCAAGTTATGACATCTCACATTCAACAAAATTTGGGGTCGTCTGGTTGGGTGTTGGCTTCACCAGAAGTAGATGCTAAGGTGGTGGTTATGGAAGGGCCTCACCATTCACACCAAACTGGGGAGACTTCGGAGGATATGAAGAGGCAAGAGTGACGCAAGCATCAATTAGCAGTAAATTTTGCAGTTTTGTATAGATGTTGATAAATTTGACTCCGTGTGTGTGTCTGATTTTGAAGAATCAAATTCATAGTATTTTGAGGCTTGAGACAATACAAAATTATTTTTTGGATCTGTAAATGGGTCGGGCACCCTGGTGTTACTGGTTCCAATATTCCCCGATGGGAAACTGCAACGTCAGTGACAATGTGCATAACTGACACTGACCACAATAGACAAATTCTCTGTTGGGAATATATATGGTTTGAGTACCATGGGGATACTAGTTCTATTGCTTACCGACAGGGCCTAGCACCGATGTCAACTTTGGTTATAACCGACACCGACCACATTGGTATCTGATCCTCACACTGCTGACACTGATGACACTAATACCGACGTCTGACTTAAACCATTACCGACACCGACAACATCATCATCTGTCACCTATGGTAATCTTTCTGACACCGGCCAACAGACAATATCGATTATGCAAGTACCAACAGCTTATCCGACAAATGTTCTCAATCTTTGGGGATTTCTGATGCTTTGTATGAAGCCACTGTGCATTAATTTCATTATTGTCTACTTTCCATACTATATTATGTTCTATCCAATGTAATAGAGAGGGTTCTCTATCTTTGATTATTTCCTATGTATATGAGCAAGGACTCTGGGTTTTCTTGCTGGTTCTTTCCCAGAGGAGCTCTTGAACCAGCTTTATTATTAATAATATATATTAATAGTGGCCTATCCACTTTTGCTTTAAAAAAAAAATAGTCAAACTTAGGATAGTCATTTTTTAGGTGTCTACAATTACATATATTGGTTTTTTGGAGGATAGAAAAGCCATATACTTCTTCAGATTAATGCACATTGGAAATTTCGTTAGCGTCATATAAATATAAATGATAAAAGTAGAATTATCTTGACTTGTTTACCTATGCTTTTGTATAGCTTTTATTACACTCTCTTCGGATGTGACAAATCTTATTACGATTATAATATTTATCTATATTGCTTATTTTACTCATTTAATATATCGAGAGATCCCTGATTAGAGTAACAAAAATGATAATTAATTCATGTTAGATGAACTCATGTAGAGATTATTAGAGATAGTATGCAATTAATATGATGAAAAGTATGTGTTCATCTAAACTTCTATGTAAATAATCCTAGGTGGTTGATAACAAGAGAGATATAATTTGAAACAAATACCTTCATATAAATGACTTATAGGTTTCAAGATATCATCATATTTTGTATTAATCTCCCAAGTGAATATCAAAGCTATAATGCTAGATGTAATGGATAAGGTGTGGGATATCATTTATCACCTCCTAAAGTTTTGTCCTTAATATACCTATGACTTGATGAATGGATTGTCTCTTAGAATTATTCTAGACATATGTGATTTCATAGATTATTGCACTTGTATAAACTTATATGCTTTTATTTACCTTGTAGGCATTGCATGATTATGATACTATTGGTGAACTGTCATATGATTGCCAAAATGATGTGTTGAAGATGCATTTTAAGAATTTCTAGTTATGATGTGCTCTCTTTAAGAATCTCAAGTAGCTTTTGTATGCTTATGTATGCATGAATGCATTCTTTTATTTTCTCCATGTTTTAAATTAATTTATTATTTTTACCTCTCAAATAAATGTGATTGAGATGGAACTAATATTTTAAAATTATTTTAGATACTTAAGAATTGATTGATGATTTCATTTTCCTATTTATGTTATATGCATTTTTTGTGCCCATAATATATTTATATTAATGTTAGAATGTGGATACATCATGTTGCACAAGTTCTATTACTCTTATCAATATCACATTGATTATTGTTTCTCGTGTTGGGTTGTGTATCTTTCGTGTCTTGAAGCATTCTAAGGAAGTGTAACTACTTCATGGTAGCGTGGAAACAAGTTCTAACAATGTTATCACTCATGACTTGCTTGAGGGAGATAGATTTTAAGAGTTCCTATCAAGATGGCCTTCATGTATTGTACATTATGTACTCACTATATTCAACCTGTGGTATATTTGTAAAGATACATATTTTTTTATGTTTAGCCTTTTGATGGTTTGTGCACCTAACTTTCTATGATGAAATATAATTGGTAGCTCTAATCTTATTTGTTTGAACATGTGACAATAATGTTCAATTTATTATGTGTATTTGGTGAATTTTGTTGATTTTATATTATGGTGATCCTTACAACTATATCCCTCATGGTGAGAAGATAAACCTTTATTTTTAACTATTTTCATCTTTGATTGCTAGTATTATTAAAGAAGCCTCCCCTCCTCTCCACTAGGGCTTAATATTTGACACATATATCACTATGAATTTGACCATTCACCCCAAAGAAGTTGCCTTATCACTTACCCAAGAAACCCTAGTAAAAATGTTGAGCCTCCTCATAGCTCAGTCTAGATTGAGCTCATAAAAACCAATTCCCATCCTGAGAAGGGCACTAAAGCTACTAAAAAGAAAGGGAAAACTATGAGAATCCATAATGAGAATGTGGCCATGAAAGTGGCTCTCCTTAAATCTTCTCTAGCAAAAATAAAAGCCCTTGTACCTAAACTCACCCTTGTAAAATCTAGATAAGTTGAGAATAAAGGTGCTAAATTTAAAAACATCACTATTAACTTAGAAGAACCCAACTATGATAAGAAGGAGGATACAAAATAGGAGGGTATCTTGCATGAAGAGTATGTCCTTGAGGAGGATAATGTCTTTTAGGACTTTCATGATGAAGATTGTATAGTAAAAGAAGATGAATTGGAGGAAAGAGCATAATAGGAGGAATCTTAAAGAGAAGGAAGAGGAAGTGGAAATGGAAGACCATAGATTACCTTCCCCCATTAATATGAGAGAATAAATTACTAGTATAAGAGCTCGGGAACCTTTTCCTAAGGACAATGTAGATAGAATTGTGGATCTCAAAGGTCCAATTGCTAATCTACAGGTTCGAATGAAGCACATAGAAAAAATAAGAAGAGTACTTCCATAAAAATAAAATACAAATGGGTAGAGCTATCAGATTGCTTTGTGTAATCACGGATGGGGTCCTATGGAAATCGGTAATGGGGTTTGTGTTTGGACAAAGTAAGATCAAAAGAAGAGCTAAGAAGCTGCAGGAAATATGGGGACCAATAGATGAATGCTCAGTTGGATGAGGAAATTGACACATATGCCTAGAAGGAACAGATACATAAGCTCTCATGGAATTGTGATATTCTTAATAGTAAATGATGTTGCTCTACTAGTTGGGGTACTGGGCTTTATGCCATTTTTTTATTTTAATGCTTATAAAGTTTATAGTATTGTGTAGGTCTCCAAGGTCTAGAAGTTTGTTAAGGCTTAAAACTACTAGTCTTAGTTATAATAAAAATTTTATTAATATAAATTATAAAGCTTACGTGCCTATCAAGACTCGGTATAATTTTTGATAATAAACTTCTTTAATACTATTATTTTAGGTTCTAGTTATAATGTTGCTTTTATGAACAATGGTTACATGCCCATGCTCATGATGGGAGGACTAGCGCTTTTTATGTTATTGTTTTTTATTATTTTTTGACGATATCTATAATAAGGTAGTGTCTATGTTGTAGTTTGTGTGAGGTTAGTTGTTGTTTTGTCTTGAATGCTTAGTTGTGCTATTTTACTACTATATCTTTGTGAGATATTAGGACCCTTGTCCCTGCCTTTTTAATCAGGAATATATATAATTCCTTAACTGAAAATTTATTGTTTGATCTTTCTAATTACTGGGAACTACCCCTTGAGAGCAGCTACTGCCGGTAGTCCTCTTCATGGTACCACAAGTAAATGGCACTCATAGGTAATCATGTATGCATTTCGTTTTATATCAAGAGTTCCAATTGTTAAGGAATAAATTCTGTGCGGAATCAAAAGTGCAAAATAAACTTCTAGCAAGAAACATGTAAGACAAACCACTTGAAATATTCTACATGATCTTAAACTTCCATTGAGAGAAGAAATCTAAGTAAAAGACAAGCTTCACAGTTGTCAGTGAGGGCGAGAATTCAATAATTGACTTCATATCCTTTTACTCTGTAAAACTCCATGACGCATTAAACGCGTCGTGAACTGGAGTGTATACGAATACAAACAATGGGTTTTGGAATGGGAGGATATACACAGATTGTACATGGCTTGAAATTGACTTCAAAATTTAGAGTCTTACTCAACTTGCGGAATCAGAGTTAAATTTCTATGGATGGCGGGGCCCTCACAACTTTTAAGGATCTGATGATAGTCATTATATGCGTAGAAAAATCTTGGGCGTGGGCTGCTGCCCTAAAATCTTGCTGACTTCGATGCAACTTCCGACCGATATGAATCAACGCTGTGAGAGCATAGATGGATGCGGTGAGAACAAAGAGAATCGGATTGAAGCCCTGTCTTCCATATCTGAACATGAAGTTGCTTCCCCAAACCATTTGGTTCGGATGCTCTGTACAGTGAAATGCTGCTCCGATACATTCAGCACTGCTTCAGTTATGTCTGATAGAAATGGTGACCCTTTCCGGAAAAACTGCCACAGACATCTAAATTTCAAAACTAGGCATCTATTTCTATATTGAGAAGTAAATTGTAGAGTAAATTGAGATATAAAAACTGGGCATCTATCTAAATGGAAGTAAAGTATAGAACAAAGTGAGATATGGAAGAGTTCCTTACAAATCCAAAGCCTCCTGTGTCGAAGTATCCTCGATCTACAACTTGGAGTTTTTCACATGGGTAGAGAGCTTTAACTATTTGAATGTAGAGGCTCTCATCAACTATGGCACCCACTTCACCACTTGATAGCTTACGCACCTAATCATGTGGAATCATTACAGGAACAAGTCTATCTTCAGGTATGTTCAGATCTTGTAGAAGATAACCCTTGGCAAATGAAGTATTCATGAAACCCACTTTAACATTGCTTGTGCTGAGTCTTTTCATGCTTGTAATTGTAGGAGGCAGTCTCTCCACAGTTAAAATAGAGGTCAAATGTGCAGTATAACTGTTGTTCAATATTAGAGCAATGAAGAGCCATGTAGCTACTATGTCCTTGCCCAGAGTACTCTTCACTTCTTCTCCTGTATGTCATCACACATCCACAACATAATTAGCACTATCAAGTGAATTGAGAGACAACCTCGAATCTTGATTCACAAAGATAACAATATGATGAAGCAAGCAGCTACAAATTCCACCTAGTGTTTCATTACTCATGTTGTTTAGAGTTGAAACAGTTGGTATTGGTATCTACTGAGAGCAGGGGCAGGGGATGCGAACTGTCTATCTAAGGATTAGAATACATCGTTAATCTTATTTATTAATTAGTCTAAAAATCAGAATAAATCAAAATATAACTATTTTTTATTTTTTGATCAACAGTGCGTAGACTTGCCCAGGACAAGGGACGGTGACAAGGAAATTTCTGCCAACAGACTTTTCTACAACTGGTTTGACAAGCTGTAGAAGTAATTGGAATTGCCTGGCAAAATAGGGAAGTCTATTTAATTGGTTAAAAGCTAAAATAGGGAAGGATGTGCAGATTGTCGCTCCCAGCTTATTTTCTTCTCTGCGTGCAGATTGAAGCAGCCCAGTGTCTTTTCCCCAAAACCCAACTGTTTTGTAACTTTTTCCAACCACATTTATGATCTCATACTCACGAATTTCTAAATCATCGCTAACAGGGCCAGATATTGCTTGAACAATCTCCTGACGTAGCAACTCCCCTCCTCTCAAAACCAACATCGAACCAGGGAAATCCGTATCATTCATGGGAATTTTTCCATCATATCCAATCTTTATGTTTTGTGAACGCAAGGCAGCAACTGCACTTGCAACGAGCTTCAGAGAAGTGTAGGCTTGTATCCCAACTCGGTTGATGCCATCGTCTGAAGAGATGAGCCCCAGCCTCTGCTGTAATTCTATGAATTTGGGTGTTGCAACGCTTTTAACTCCGAGAGTTCCTTGCAATGTTTGGATAAAAGAAGAAGACAGAGAATCGAAAGAGGAAGCAATGGAATCTGTGACAACCCAAACATAAGTTTCAGACATCATTCCAAGCTCTTGTGCCATGGAGAACATTTTGATAGCCACATCCACGCTGGTGTGCAGGATAAAAGCCCTAACAAAATTTTTGTTCTTCAATTCCACCAAGGTTTCCCTGATTTGCTCTACCCTCGAACCAGACGAAAGCGCCCTAGCCTCTGAAATTGTTGTCCTGTTATTTCCCCAGTCCTCTTGAAACTCCTGCAGCGCCTCGGTCAATTGGTAAACGCCATTTAACCAGAACTCATCGTCTTCGTACAGCACGACCACTGACTTCCACTGAAAGTAGGCTGCTATGGCAGCTATGGCTTTCATTTCATCATAATGGCTCTGAATTGTGGGAAAAAAAAATTGGACTCACTTGTAGCCCCAACTCTATGCGAACCGCTGAATGACAGGATCGGTACATGACCTTCTTCCGCTAGAGGGGCCAGAAAGTTTGAAATCTTAGGGTCCTGCACCAGGATCGCCGCAACCTCACTTCTGAAAACTTGCATAACTGCGTGAAAATTTTCGCAGGTATATTTATTATGAGAATTGAACAATTGATTTGAGAAACATTGTAAAGAAATAATACGGATAATAAAATAGAATAAATTAATAACAAAAAAATACTGATTTATGTGGTAAAATCTTGACAAAACATCAAGGAAATATTTACAGGGGCAAGCCATCTGTAATCTTATCCCTCAAAATAAACAATTACAATCCTCATCGCTGCTGCTACCATAATTACTTTTTGGAATTTGCAATTCAGGTACTGTTCAATTTAAAATTCACAATTTATAATACCTATTTGCCATTACCTATTTTGCCATTACCTATTTTGCCTTCACAAGTAACATAAATATATACTAGATAAACTTCTAAATGCAACTACCACCAACATAGAAAAAATCCTACCTGACCTGGAAAGTAGGCAGGACCTAATGGACCTCATCAATGATCTGGGGTTACTTGACCTGAACCTTCAAGGGGTTAATTACACTTGGAGTAATCGGAGAACCGGGACTGACTGCATTCAGGTTCGCTAGGATAGAGCTTTGATCACTACTGATTGGCTGAGCTCCCACAACAACAAACTTTCTGCTCTGGTGAGAATTGGCTCGGATCATTCCCCCATTTCCCTCACCTTGGATCCGTTAACAAAACAAAGGAACTTCCCTTTTAGATTTGAAAGAAGGTGGACCACACATCCTAATATCAACAACAAGATTCAGGAGTGGTGGAATATTGATATTAAAGGCACGACCATGTTCAGAATAGCCAAAGAACTCAGAAATGTTAAAACCAACATCAAACTCTAGAATAAAAAGGAGTTCGGGGACATCTTTGCCACCAAAGAAAAGGCCAACTCTGACCTGGGAGCAATTCAAGAGGTTATCCAGAGGGATGGATATGATGAGACTAATTTGAGTCTTGAGAAAACTCTGCTCTCAGAATACCACAATATGATTGGCAAGGAGGAATTGTACTGGAAACAAAGGTCTAGATCTACTTGGCTTAAAGAGGGGTATCAAAATACCTATTTCTTCCATTTATCTACCATGAAACACAGGGCTACTAACTGAATCAACAATATCAAGAGTGGCAACCAGATGGTGCAAGATGAGATAGGCATATCTAAAGTGGCAGTGGATTTCATCAAATCTCTTCTCACAATGGATTCTAACCTATCTGATCTTGACTAGGAGAAGCTCTTAGGCAACATCACTTCAGTCATATCAAAAAATCAAAATCAAGCCCTGTGTTCTATCCCCAACATGGAGGAAGTGAAAAAGGCCTTGGATTCCCTCCCGGGGGATAAGGCCCCATGCCCCGACGGTTTCCCCATGTTCTTCTTCCACAAATTCTAGGATACTGTCAAGACTAACCTGGTAAAAGCGGTGAAAGAATTCTTCGGATCTAGGAACCTTCTTAAAGAGATCAATGTCACATTCTTAGTACTTATTCTGAAAGTATCAGGGGTGGATTCCATGGATCTTTTTAGACCTATCAATCTTTGTAACTCATTTTACAAGATTATATCCAAAGTGATCACCATTAGAATTCTTCACTTACTCCCCCTAATTATTGCCCAATAGCAATCAAGTTTTGTTCCTGGTCGACAAATCCTGGATCTATCATGGCGGTGCATGAGGTGATTCACTCTTTAGATGCTGGGAGTAGGGAAGGCTTCTTGCTCAAACTTGATATATCCAAAGCCTATGACCACGTGGATTGGTCCTTCCTAATGAAGGTGCTGGGTGCTTTTGGTTTTAATAGCAAAGTCTGTCTCATCATCAACCAACTCATTTCCTCGCCTTCCTTCTTTGTCCTAGTGAATGGCTCTCCCTCGACCTTCTTTAATGCCTCGAGAGGCCTGAGACAAGGGGACCCTCTATCCCCTATCCTCTTCATAATTCTAGCAGAGTGCCGGGGTAGACTTATTTCAGCCAACAAAGGAGCAGGGGAGCTTAAAGGGATCAGGCCCTCATCTGGTGCCTCAATCTTTTCTTACCAAAAATTTATTGATGATAGCATCTTAGGTGGGGAAGCAACGGTGCTCGAGGCTAGAGTGGTCAAAAACTTGCTGGATTCCTATACCAGAACAACTGGCCAATCCATCAACTAGAATAAGAGCTCTTTATTCTTTATCAATACTCCCGAGGTCAGACAAAGAAGAATGGTCAATATTATGGGGTGTGGGATATGATCCCTCCCCTCCACCTACTTAGGCCTCTCTCTTAGAGCTAAGCCCCCGAAAGAATTCTGGAATAGTCTAATAGACAGATTTAACAGGAAATTGGCCGAATGGAAGGGTATTATCCTTAGTCAAGTGGGCAAGATACAGCTGGTCAACTCAACCATCCAAAACCTCCCCACCTATGCCCTTAGTCTTTTCTCCCTTCTTGCTAAGGTCACAAAGGCTTTGGAAAAAATTCAAAGAAGATTTCTATGGTCAGGGGCGGAAGAGCACAAGTGTATCCCTCTGATTGGTTGAGACAAAATTTGTCTCCCCAAAAGGAACAAGGGTCTTGGTATCAGAAAATTAAAGCCTTTCAACAAAGCTCTCCATGCAAAAAAAATTTGGTGGATATTCCATGGTACTGGGGAATGGCGTGACTACTTTGAGGAAAAATATCTGCCCAGCAACTCTCTACACTCCTTCTTTGAAAACAAAGACATCCCAAGAGGATCCAGCATACGGAATGGCCTAATTAAGGCCAAAGACCTAGCCAAATCTAAGGCGAGATGGAAAGTAGGCAATGGGCTTTGTGTCAGCTTTTGGAATGACAACTTTTTTTTCACAAAACCTCTGAAAGATATTAACCCTTTCAACCAGTGAAAGGTAGTCTGTACAAAGCTTTTTGGGGATAGGGTCAGCAATTATAGAGATGCACATTCTTGGGTGAATCTTGGTTCAGTCTCCCAGGACTTAACCCCTCTCCCCAAGACCCTCAATGCTACTTATTTATCCCAGCACCAAGACACCCTGATCTGGGAAAACTCCCCAAATGTGTCCTTTACTGTGGCATCTACTTATTCTTCTCTTGTCACCCAAGATGCCCCACCCTTCTGGGCAATAACCTGGCTTCTTGGCCTTATGCCGAAAATAAATGTTTTTTTCTCGCTCTTGCTCCAAAATCGCATTATGACTGTTGACAACCTTACTAAGCGTGGAATCCCTATTACCAATAGATGTGCCCTTTCTCTCTATCAAGTAGAATCGGTGGACCATCTCTTTATACATTGCACCTTTACTAGCACTGTTTGGGACTTTATCCTTTCTCTTTTTGGTCTACAATGGTGCTTTCCTTCCTCGGTAAAGGAGTTGTTCTTTAACTAGACCTGTCCCTTCAAAAATACTGCATTCCAAAAAATCTGGTCCTAGGTGTTGCCTCACTTTTGTTGGGGCATATGGAAAGAGTGGAATAACCACATCTTTAGGGATAGTAATGTCAACCCTAAAATCATTTTTGGAAAAATTCACCATGCTCTTTTGGAGAATTTTGTCTTGTTTGGGAATACTAACCCTTTTGCAGATAACAAGGATGATGCTAACCCCAAGAACTCAGTGAGCAAGAGACAAAGCTGCACTTGGTGTAGTCCCCCAAAAGGCTGGTCAAAAGCCAATTTTGATAATGCTGCCAAAGGCAACCCTGGAATGGCGGGAAGTGGAGGAATTATTTGGAATTGCTTTGGTTACAACATTGCTACCGTCAGCTTCCCATTGGGTGTTCAAACTAACCACTATGCGGAAGCCAATGCCGCCCTCCAAGTTACAAAGTTAGCCCACGAAGTGGGAATCAAACAACTCTGGTTAGAAGGTGACTCAAAAAACATCATCAATTGCCTCAACAATATCCATCCACCCCCGCGGACGATTGCAAACATGATAGAGGAGACACATGATCTTTTAAAGTCCTTTGACAGGGTTTACATAACCCACATGTTCAAAGAAGGCAATCAAGTTGTCGACTGCTTTGCCAACATGGCAGTGCAAAGTGACAAGGATATCTGCTGGCATAGCGGCAGAGATATGCCACGTGAAGCCTTGGATTTAGTCGATCATGATCGAATCCTTGGGAAGGAAGGAAAAATTAAAGGTAATCATGAACACGAAAGGTAAGCTAGGAAATGGCATCGCCATAAATGGAAAGTACTTGACAGGTTGTAAGGGTAATAACTACCATCAAACCCAACACAGTTCCTGGGTCTCTAAAAGAAAAAAGGTAACTTACGACATAAGGCACAATAGTCAGCACTTCTGGAAATATCCTGAGATATTAGACATCTGTAGAAACTTGCCCTTGTTCACGATTCTCATTTTTTTTTGCTATGGGTGGAGAAAGGCACACGAGGGAGCCCGCGAAGGATAGAAAAAAATGGAAAAGGTGCACAATGGTCTAGAAATACCTCAAGAATGGAGGCATTTCAACCTTTCTAGAAAAGCTCCATGGTAGAATGTTGTCTATTACCAAGCTTTTCGTCAAAAATTGGAATGAGGGTAGCATTGAAATCGAGGGTAGAAAGTTCACTATGATAGAAGAATTCATCTCGGCGGTGATGGGTATTCCCATAGTCAGGAAAAAATTCTATAGGGACCAAAAGATTTTGGATGCTGCCATCAATGACTTCGTAAAAGACAATGAAGAAAATGAAGAGCTCACCAAAGTCGGCACCCATTACTTGTCTGATGGGCTGAAAATGCTGTGGCGGTTTGTGCTCCGAGCCATCATCTATTACATACTCCTAGATGCCATGTTTGATAGAATCTACACTCACCACTTCATGCTTTTGAACCATTTTCACCATGGCATGTTGATTTCTATCCCTTTTTACCTTTATGCTTCTGTTAATGATAATATCAATGGCTATAGAGAAAAAGCCATAGCTGACCCCACTCTGCATGAAGGACTCCAGAAAGAGGAAATGGAGGTTTCAGGCTTGGATTACATCCCCTCAGACACTGAGGATACCACAGGCTTGTAGTCAGAGGATAATGAAGATTATGAGAATAAAAAGACCATACAGGGTTCATCCTCAAAGAAGAAAAATGGTACCCAGGTGAAAGTTAAAAAAGAGACCATGGTAACCCCAAAAAAATAGAGCACTACGATTATTTCCTCTGAAGAGGAATACAATGAGGAGGACATTGAATCTGACAGTGAGAAGCTTCCCACTGGTGGGAAAAGAAAAAAGAGAAAGTTCCCCAATTCTGGGAATCTCCCAAAAAAGAAGAATAAGGATAGGGAAGAGAGTGTTGACAGGTCATACCTGGAAGGCAATTTTCAAAGCACTTCCCCTGTTCGGGAGAAAAACCCTTCAATGCAAAACCAGACCGAAACTGGGATGGAACAGGAAAAGGATTTTTTCTGTTACATGGTGGATAAGGGAAAGATCATAGGTGGAGAGAATTCAACACAAAGATGACTAAAATGGGGATAACCAGAGAGATCATAAATCCCAAAATTCTGGTGGAAGATGGCGAAAGCATTAAGTTAGATGAGCTCATTGACCCCTCTCTGGTTGTGCTCAGTGACAACACAAGGGAATTTGATATGGACCTATTAAAAAATTCAAGAAGCGGCATGCTTGACAACTACAAGACTATCAAGTGGCTCTATCACGAGGTGGAAGACCTCAAAATAGGGTAAAAGGCACTAACATGGGAAACAAGAACAATAAAATAGAGGAAGTAAGCAACCTGTGCACCCACATCCAAAAGCAGGAGGAATGTATGACAAGGGTTGAAACTACCCTTAAGAAAATAGCTAATCAAAACTATAACACTCTCAAAAAGACCAGAGAATAAACTAATGCACAGATTGATAAGCCGGAGGAGAAACTTGTTTGGAAAGACACTGTTAGTAAGGATACTGAGACAGGGCAGAACATTGATTAGGGGCCTGGAAAGCGAACCCGAGCCAAGACAAAGAACACCAAAGAAAAGGATCTGGAGATGGTGATCCAGGATATCAAAAATTCAGCTGCCAGTATGGAGTTGAAGGAGGCTGAGGTGGCCAAAATCATGGTGGACCTATCCTGAGGTTCCCTGGCTTTACTTGTTATTCCTGTTTATTTCTTCTTATTAGAAGTCTAGCTTTCTTTTTGTTCTGGCCTTTCATGGTCTGTCCTATCTTAGAACTCACTCTTTTCTTGTACTTTTACTGTGTTAATTCTTTACTCTGTTTCAGGTTTCAGGAACCCTGTAAAACCTATTTTACTTAATCAAAAACATAGAAAAAATCAGTATTATTATTTTCTAACATAAAAAGAACTACTTTCTTCTTTTGAATAAATTAACAATTTCTTTTAAAAGATAAAAGCTCTTCTCTCTTAAACTGAAACAAGATATGCTTTCTTGATTTTTTCGTTGTTACCTTATTTTAAACTTTATTACTTTAGTACTATATCATTGTCACACTCCAAGAGTTATAAAAAAGAGAGAAGAGAAAAGAAATCATTAATAAAATAAAAAATACCATTGAAATGCTTTAGAGCGTGTTCTCACCATTTCCAACAAATGCTGGAGATTCTCGAATTGTGAGGTTGAGAAGAGTACCATTAACAGCCTCGTCGTTAACCTCTTGGAGAGCAAAGTGTAAAGACATACTGGCTGCCTTTCCTGCAGGTGTATTCACGTCAACAATGGCAGCAATGCTTAGTGTGACATCAGTAACACCAAAGGTCAGTAAAACCAAGAGACTGCATATTAGGAGCAGACAGGCACATTTAATCTTTGCCATTGTTGTGAAAGCCATAGCTTGAGAGGCTAATTGTGATGAAAATGAAAATGCACTTGGCAATTGATATAGTTAAGAACATTTTGAATTCGTCAAACACCTTATTCTATTCAATGGGTTGAATTTAGATAATTTGCGTGCTTGGCGGGCGAATTGACCCAGAGTAGCAGCTTTGAGGTATGTTCAAAGTTGAAGGAAGACGATAGAAATTAAGGAAGAGATGTGCAAGGAAGCTTCCGCAGTATTCCAACCTTCATCACTGTAATTATGGATGATAAGTTTTCTTTTACCTGACGATAGTTAATCATTGTCATTATGTCGTCCTGAGCCAGATTAAAATGATCTATTTGTTTCTTTCTTACTATTGGATTCCATCAGATATTTTCCCTACAGTAAATGAAATATTGAAAAAAATGCCCAGAACATTCTGGTTAGTCCTTGGCTATATTTTGTAGCAGCTTCCGCTTGGTAAATTTATCGTATTTCAGCATTATTTCCTCCACCCGGTGAGTGGTTAGTTCTCTTGTGGTTAGGGTTCACCTGATATCTGCAAAAGCCTCAGATATATCCCGACTACACATAGTCAAACTATCATTAAATTGCTATGGAATTAGTATGGAACGTGAGCATCGAAAGCCTGTATAAAATTGATTTATATATTTTTTTTATATTTTATAAGTTTAGATAAAATAATAAAATAAATCACTTGCATTATTTTTATTTCTTCCCACTAATATTTTATCAATGTATATTTTATTTTTTAAATCATAAAAGAATCATGTTCTGTGCTCTCACAAGTGTGGCATTTGCGACCCTTGGGACATTTTTTCTAGAACTACCACGAGTCTTTGCTCTTTGAAAGATATGCAAGCCCAATTTCATCTCATTTGACCAAATCATAAGACATTTGACTTAGTCGTGTCTACTTTTCCGCTGAATATTCTATACAAGTTGAGCATCTATGCGGTCAAGCCATGGTGGAAAAATTAGTGTCAAGGTTTCCCCTATACCTATTTTGTAGTTACAAACCCCAGCTTGGATATCATTGGCTTGTTCTTCATTTGCCTATGGTGCCAGCCTTGAATCCTCGATGACACTTGCAGTCCTCTCAAGCCATCCAACATCACGGGTTCCAAACTATATGGTCTGCCATTGTTGGGGCTCAAGTTGGCTCATTTTACTTGGCGTATTATTTTCCAAGGCTTTTCATTGGGCTCTTTCTTGCACCACTTGAGTGTTCCAAATCCATGTTACCCTTTCTATGGGAAACTCAAAACTTTCACATACCACTTTTAGTTTTTCCATCATGCCCATCAGCTATGGAATTCGATCATAATTTATTTTGGTCATTCCGACCTAAACCCTTTTCTTGGCATATGGTTCTCGTATGGGACTGGCCTTGTATTCCCTTTAAATTTACCTATATTTTGCATACTTTTAAGGTGAAAATCCTCTTCACATTATAGAAAGATAGACATACTATTTTATTTTCCCATAGCTCAATTGATTCTAATGTTGTGATATTTACTAAGGCGTGTATATGTAATACATTATGCTCCAAATTCAAGTGCAAGAGAACAAGGTTGTACAAGAGGTGGCCTACTTGCAGGGTATTTTAGAGCATTGGGAAAATGTGTCTTGTATAGTTGAAAAAGTGCATCAAAATCCTTTTGTGTCCTATGACCACTCTCCACCCTATGGTCATCATCACGACTGAAGTTCTTTGGTGCATTGCTCTCAAACCCTGCAGTTCCAATCTCCCCTCCACTAATGTGGTGGTTATAGATATTTTCAACAATGGTTCTCCACCTCTTTTCCACATGAAGGATCAGCCTCTAGGTAGAATATGAAAGGTATGGGCGCTTCTACTAGTGGTGGTATTGATTGGCTAGATTTCAGTGGTGACAATGGTTGGTTTTGTTCGACACTAGCAATTTCTCCCTCTCGAAAGGACTAGGATAAAGACGTAAAGGAGGCTACAACTGAAGAAGGGTGGTCCCTCTTGGATGCTATTGCCAACCCATTGATGTCTTGGGTCTCAAGAATTATGTGGATCCTCGTCCGCCTCCCTCAATTGTTGTTCTAGCCACTTAGTAGCCTTTTATGTGATATTTTGTCTCTGGGCTTAGCCTCTGTTTCTATTTCCAAGCATTGCATGTGTATTTTTTGATCCTTTGGGCACTTCCCATTTGATTATGATGGGGTGCTCCCATATCCCTCTACTTTTTTTGGTGCATAGTGTGTGTTATCTTTATTAATGAAAATGATTATTATTCATGTCAAAAAAATCATAAAAGAAATTGGATATAATAATCAAACGATGACTTAATATATTAAAAAAATAAGAATTTTCTTTGACAAAATTATCCTCCACCAAATATACCTTATACAAGAAAATAATTTGAAAACATTTAGGACAATAATATCTTAAATAATTACTGAAAGTTACAAGGATATGTTTGTTTTTTATTGCTGGTAAAAATAGGTTTTATGGGGACCTGAAACCCCTTACAACCATTACAAAAAGATAGACAACATAAAAAGGATTAAAAAGAGACGGGACTGAGACCCAGCCCGCAATACCCAATACTAAATAGAAAACCAGGGAAGAAAACTAGAAACCAGCTAGACCCTCAGGGAGCCAAAAGCCAAAAAATGAAGCAGCAAAAAAGCAAGGGAATTGCAGGAACTAGGCAAAATCCAAGAGAGTACCTTCTGCTTCCTTCTTAGCTTCGGAGACCTTTTTGATGGCAGGATTGAAATCTGATAGCTCTGAAATCATGTCTTGGATTTTCTATTTCTTGGCTGAACACATGCGCTTTCCCGGATCTGCATCTTCCATGTCATCTTTTTCATCGTCGATCTTCACACTGGGGGAACCAGAATCCATCTCAGACTTAATGGAATTAAAACACTCCATAGTGGAACCCGTAAATATATTGTTATCCTTCATATATTTTTTCAATGTGTTCTCCAGAATGTCAAATCTATCATGCAGAGTCTTCCAATTTTTTCCATCCTCCTTGTTTTGTTTACCATGAACCCCTGCCGACCCAGAATCTTGATTTCCTTGAATGAGATCAACATGAGCAGACAAAGCTCTAAAGATAAGATGGAGACTTTTGATTTCCTTAAATACCCATTTCATTAGTCGAAATGAGTACAAGGACATTGCCTTCGCAGTTTGAAGGAATCCAAATGGGGGCTCAATTTTGTCGTCCATGTCATCTTGGAGAAGTTAAACATTCGCTCCTGCATATCCACCAATCTAGATAAAGGAATGTTCCTAGAAGTAGCAGGGATATTGGCCATCTCACTAGTGTCGTGACCTAGGGTTTCCTCCTCTTTCCTCTCTGACTGCACATCCATAAACACCTCCAGCTTTAGAGAGATGGGAATGTCATGCTCTTCCAAACTCGCATAATTGACCAAAATAGGAACTTTTTGGCCACCCACATCCTCCTTGGCGACCTCGAGATCTTTACCTTTCTCCTTAGTAATATGGGCTCCCAGATTTTTGACCTCATCTTCACCGAAGGCACTCACCAAAATAGACAGTGACTCCTTACTCTCGTCATCAGACTGGGAGTGGGGGAAGTGGTATGTTCAATCATAACCATCAAAACTCTCACCATCCGAGTCCTTGTCCATACCCTTATTTTTTCAAATTTCAACTTTTTAATAGTTGGCTCTATCATTTCTTCTCCCACCCTAATCCTTTTTCCCGCTTTAGCATAGCCAAAGTCTCTCAGTGAAATAATAAGAGGACTGGAGGAAGCTACTTTCTTCACATGTTCTACAATCTAGAGAATCAAGCCCTCATGTAGAATGGGTTTACTTTCCTTATGCTTGTGGTCAGTAATACTATGACAGAGAGATTACAACATGTAGAAGCAAAAAGAAATTCTCACCTTATGTCAGAAATGACATAATAGTATGAAATGGTAGGAATGGGCCCTTTTGTATCTCCTATCCAAAGAAACATACTCCATGACCACCGTAAGCACCTTCACCCATAATTCTTTGATGGAATTGATATCATATCACCCTCTAGAGTTTTTCACCAGACTATCTGCTTCCACTTTGTCCTTAGGGAAGTGTTGAATATCCTTCTGGGATATCTTTTTGTCTTTTTAGAATTTTATGCCTTTGGTATTTAAACTTGTAACCTCAGCAATCAGGTCTTTGGTAATCTTAACGACCATACCACTGATCACCAAAGTACCATCCTTCCATCTTTCCACAAAAGAATTCCTAACAGCATCTTTGGAGCCATGAAGGTGCTCCATGTAGATTGTGAGGCCTCCCTTTTTAAGCTTATCCCAAACCTCTGTTTGGTTCTTCCGTTTCTTATAGTTTTTCAGCTCCTTTCTATTTAACCCACCCCCCATGGTACCTTCCAAGAACAGGTTCTCACTAGCAATGGCGGAAGCAAAGCAGAGAAAGTGCAGAAAAGGCAAATTAAAAATTTGTGAACAACTAGTGAACGCATGTCTATACTTCACATTCTTGGGAAAGACAAGCCTTTCTATAACCCTATTGAAAACTATTAATGATATGAATAAATTCATGAAATCTTTTTGAGATTTTCCAAATTTGCTCATTTTCTATGAGTCAGATCATACACCAACTTGGCTCTCACCTCAACAGTCAAATCACTAACTCCATGCTAGGTCATGATACCCTCGGCCTTAACTGCAATGTTATATAGCACATCCACTATACAGTTTGCTTCCCTGAAGTTATGCGATATGATGACATTAGTAAGAGAGTTAATAATTAAACAAGCCTCATCAATAATCGCCCTGATTAACCATGATGGCTTGGTAATCCCTTTAATGTAATTTAAGATATTCATCGAATCACCTTCGATCCACACATTCAAGGACATACTTTCATTAATTAATTTTAAAGTTTGCAGAAGAGCCATCACCTCTACCAGGAGGTTGGTCTGGACCCCAATGGGGAATGCCATGACAACAGGACAATTTTCCTCGTCATCGCGGATAAGACCATCACATCTAGATGGGCCTAGATTCCCCTTTGCTTCTTTGTCAAAATTGACTTTAATCTAGCCAATAGGAGGGGAAAGTCAAATGGAATTCTCTCACCTGGATGGAGAATTTCCTATAGATCCAGTCAAAACTCTAGCATTGAAATCCAGCATACCACCATTGAACACATTACAGTTCTCTCTAATGCTTCTTTTAATATTTTCCACAATCACTACCAGAGACAAAGCATTATCACAAAATATTATATCATTTCATTCATGCCAAACTTTCCAGATGATATGAGGAGCGATAATGTTCCACAACAACCGATGAATAGGAGCAGCTGCATTTCTCAACTGCTTGAAATTTTTTTCCAGATCGTTCGGAAACACCGAATGAATATTGCAACATTGCAAGGTAAGGTACCAAACATCTCTAGAATAAAAACAATCAATGGCCAAGTGGAAAACTGATTCCTCCACATTTTTGCACAGAAATCATCTGCTCGACATAATCATTCCTCTTTTTTGGAGATTGTCTATGGTAAGGATCTTTGTCTCTAAAACCATCCAAAAAAAGATGTTAATTTTAGGAGTGAGACATTTATCCCATACCCGATTCCAAAAGGGAAAAGGATCCAGGGGATTTATGGAGATCTCAAAGGCCGAAGCAACAAAATAGAGACCCGAAGGAAGCTTTCCCCATATCAAATTATCCTCCTTATAAGTGTCCACTTTCAAGACATTCAAATCTAGCATAAGAGGTTTTAGTGAGAAGTCCACCTTAGAAAGGTCAATCCAGGTCTACTTTTCCTAGTAATCTGAGGCCCTCATACAAAATTTTTTTTTACGTATGTCAATAAAAGGCTGAATAGAAGGAATGGAATTGAGAGGAAAATCTTTGACCCAGCAATCATCCTAGAACATAATTCTCCTGCCATTACCCAAAAGCCACTTAGCACCCTTGAAATTTGTCTCCTTAGCTTGCTGGATACTGTTCCAAATGAATGAACCCCGAACCTTCACATTAGAAGTCATAAAGTCTGACATGTGAGGGAATGGAAAGAGATATTTTTTTCTAATAATGTCATTCTATTCTTTATTGTCACCATAGATAAGACAAATTTGCTTTTCCAGAAGAGTCTGGTTATAACCTTTAGAGGCCAAATCCCCAGACCTCCCCACTTCTTCAGAGTACAAACCTTGTCCCATGCCACAATAGCTAGTCTCTTTCTGTCTTCCACTCCAGACCAAAGAAAGTTTCTCTGAATAAATTCAATCACATCTGCAAATTTTCTTGGGATCCTAAACAAACTCATGGCATAGATGGGGAGGATCTGCAAAGAAGCCTTCAGAATTTAGAGTTTTCCATCTTGGCTAAGGAGAGCTCCCTTCCAACCAGCTAATTTCCTATTGAATCTATCCACAATACCTGTCCAAAAGGAGTTGGGAGGTTTCAATCCCAAAGGGAGACCAAGGTAGTTTTTAGGAAAGGTCCCAATTTCACACCCAATGATTCTAGCTATCCTATTTTTCTATCATCCGACATATTTATAAAGTACAACGAGCTCTTCTACCAATTGACAATTTGGCCTCTAGCTGAACAATAAATAGAAAGAGCCTATTCAATCCTTCTAGCTTCTTAGACAGGAGATAACCCCATAATAACCATGTCATCAATGAATTTCTTGTCAGAACAAGGCCTAGAGGCAGAGGAAGGAATAAGGCCCTTTATAGAACCTTCAGAAGCCAGTTTCTAAAAATAACAACCAAGACCCTCCGCCAGAATAGAAAAGAGAATAGGGGACAACGGATCCCATTGACAGAGCCCCCTTATGGGCTTAAATAAATTGGAAGAGGATCCATTTGCAATAACAATGTGCATCAAAGTACTGATAAGATTTTGGAGAATCTTAATCTGAAATTCCCAGTCCACCCGGTCATAAGCTTTTGAGAGATAAAGCTTCAGCAAGAAACCATGGTTAGAGGAAGAGTGGGTAGAATGAATAACCTCATGAACCTTCATAATGGAGTCCAAAATTTTCCTACCAGGAACAAAACCACTTTGCTGGGGAGAAATAATATGAGGAAGGATAACCAACAACCAAAGAGTAAGAACCTTAGAGAAAATTTTATACATCGAGTTACATAAGCTGATCGGCCTAAAGGAATCAACAAAATCAGCACTAGGGGACTTAGGAATCAATGAAATAAAGGTAGCATTAATTTCCTTAAGTAAATTTCTAGATCCAAAGAATTCTCTGACAGCATGACAGATATCCTTGTTCACAATATGCCACAATTTATGAAAGAAGAACCCCAAAAACCCATCTTAGCCCGGGGACTTATATCCCTCAATAGAGAAAGAAACTTTCTTGATTTCCTTCAAGGAAGGAATGGCAGTAAAAAAATTGTTAGTAGGATCATCCACTAAAGAAGGGATAGAATCAAGAATCAGAGCCTATTTTTCCAAGAAAAGCAACTGATCTTTGGAAAGAAGAGATGAAAAAAAGTCAACCATATCCCTAGATATATCTTTATCATTGCTAACCAAGCCAAAGGCTAACCTGAGTTTGAAAATTCTATTAGAGGCTCTATGTTTGGAAGAAAACATGTGCAAGAACCTGGTGTTCTTATCTCTAGCCTTCAACCACAGGGACCTAGACCTTTTTCTCTAGTACACTTCCTCTTTAGAGATAATGTTAAGATTCTTGACCAATAGAATAGTCTATTTATCCTTAAGGTATTGATACATATATGTCTGCTGAATAGAGTCCTGAATAAAATCAAGTTCCTTACTCCAAGGCTTTATATTTTTTTTTATGTGTTGGAGCTTCTTAGACACCCAAAATATTGCAGTCCCATGAATGTTCACTTTCCACCATTCCCAAATTCTCTGTTATAACTCAGGGTGATCAATCCATATTTTTTCAAATCTAAAGGGGATATTACCCTTAACCTTGATTAAATCAACAACAAAGGAGAGGGGAAAGTGATCTGACCCAACCTTCGTGATGGAAGAAAGCAAGAAACAAAAGGTGTTTAGCCAATTTCTAGAAATCAGGGCACAATCCAGGCGAACTTGAATAATGTCCTCTCCCACTCTTCTATTAGACCAAGTGTAATTAACACCTAGAAGATCAATATCAACAAGAGCTTGATGATTGACAAAATCCATTAGATTAAATCTACCCTCCAGTTGACTCAAGCTATCAACCCCTCCAAACTTCTCATCTTCTTTCAGAGGATAGTTGAAATCTCCCATAACCAGCCAGGGAGAATTACATAAAGAAATTCTTTGTTTTCAACCATTTTCCAATATTTAGCTCTACCAGATTTGGAATGAGTGGTCACCCATTCAAAATCTGACTTGATATGCATAAATTTAATGCTAAAACAATTGACATCATTATCAATAATATCACCTCTAATATTATTTTGATTCCAAAAAATAGCAATAGATCTTGAGGCACCAACAAAACTGGATCTAACAACTCCTCCATTTTTTAATATTCTGATTTTTTCAAACTTATCTTTGATCATTTTGGTTTCCTGAACCATCATGATATCAGGTTTATGATCTCTTTCCAGGTTCCTCAATATTTCCTTCTTATGGGTAGCATTGAGCCCCCTAATGTTCCATGATATGATTTTCATTTCTTAACAAAAGTGCAAACATCTTGGATGGTCAATTGCTTACCATCCTCTATATCCTTTTTACTTTCCCTTTCTCTAATTTCTTTCTTTGAGGTTCTACCTGGTGTTCTCCTTTGAGATCCAACATCCGCCTTCACACTTCTTACCTTAGAACCTCCATCAGCCCTACTCCAAGTTACCACTCCCTTGGAGTTAGGAGTAGAGAGTGATCTCTATTGTTCTCGTTTGGAAATTCAAATTCTACTTCCTGCTTCCTGATACCTAGCTTGGAATTTATGTTAATAACCGAAGGGAGGTTATCAAACTAACAAATATTGACACATATTCTTGCAAAAACTAGATGGGACTTAGATTTATTCATGGGGTCGACCATGAGAAGCTCCCCACCAAAAGAGGCAGCAAATCCCTTAAGGACTTCCTCATTCCAGAATTTGAGGGGCAATCCTGAAAACCTGACCCAGACTAGCATCGCATTGAAGAAATTATCAGTATAATCCCATTTTGGAGACCACTTATGAAATGCAACTATTTTTATTATGAACATCCATCGCCTCTCACATAGGACAGAGTCCTGGTCTTCTTTGTTAGAAAAGGCAAAGGATAAAAACCCCCTTAGGTAAAGCAGCTATGTCAACTTGACCCTTCAAAGCCCATTTTTTCCTATCAAAAGATCTAACAAGTTCAATGTTAGTATGAGGGGCAAGGAACTCACCAACCAGGGTAAACTCCATTGAAGAGATAGAGAGATCCACCAAATAATTAGGAACAAAAATGGCTACTTCACCATCCACAAAGCTAGCCTTCATGGTTCCAAAAAGAGGAGAATGATTTCCCACTTGTTTAGCACCCAAGATTTCTGACCATTTTTTGGTTGAAGAGGCGTTGACCTCGACAAAATCATCACTTTTTTCTTTAGGGGACCTCACTAGTGGGTCCTTGTGGCTCTTTTTTTCTAGAACCATGCTAGGCCCAAACTCTGAAATATTCTCTCTTGTCGTCAGTAGTCCTGAAGGATGAGACACAACCACAGAAGGAATCTTAGAATCACACAGCTTAGGAATTCACATGCCGTCACAGCCTGGTAGGGAGGCTAATTCTCCTTTCTGCACTGAACAAAGTCTGACACTTGCGGAGCCAGATTCAAAATAGGTACCGGAGAACCTGCCGAAGTATTGAGCGTGTTCACCATGGCTATCACCAGACCAAGACCAGGACCATTGCCTGTAACCAGACCACCATGCCTGGCAGGAACCCTATTGAAATTGAAAAATCCTTTCTCACTTGAAGCCTCTCCCATGGATAGACAACAAGGATATATTTGTTGTCAAACTCACCAATCTCGATTTCTTAATCTTGGGTTTTAGCTTTCATACACTTCCATAGATATTGAATTGTGCCTTATTTTTTAGCATAGATATTAATGCCTACTATAAGACTTGTGGAAGTTATATGGTCTTAAAATATATAAGACTAATTATCAATTATAAGATAAAGTTAAGAGTAGAGGTTATAGGGTTTCCTTGAACTATCTTATATATTATTCGCTAAGTTTGTTAATTTTTATTTTCAATCATCAGTTTCAACCACTTAATCTAATGTGTCTAATAATTATCAATAGTTTTCATGTGTACCACCTAAGATCAAATTAGATTATATCCCTATCATATCATATTATGCCCAAATTCTATAAATGAGATAGTACAACAAAAGGAAATCCAACCCACTTCTATTCTTGTGAAACAAAAAGACATCGAGATTCTATCTCCTACCAATCTTGGGCTCAAATGAAAATTTATTATTATTGTCCATGTTATAGTTACAATTCTAGACAAAATGACCAACCAATTGTATGCCTAGTTGAGCAATCTCATCCACATCATTAGTGGTCATCCTCATTTGTCTACTACAATATTATCTCTTACCACCCTTAAATGACTAAGTAATCCTCCATAATGACTCCTTTACCACCTTCTACTCCTACCTCAAATGTGACCATAGTATAAAAATGTTATATAAACCCAAAACAAAGTAGAGGATCACAAAAGATGAAAGATCACCAATGGGAGATGATGCTAATCTCTAAGGAGGAAATAAATTGATATTGTGTTTTAACAAGCTTATTGATGTTGAATAATATATATTGGTTCAATATTTTGTATGTTGGCTTTTTTTGAAAAGGTTTTATCAAAATACTTATGTGTGTGTGTGTGTGTGTGTGTGTGTGTGTCATTTTCTTTATCTTGGTTTATTTCTCTTTGGTCTATCTTATTATTTAGTTTATAAATGGTGTTTACATGCTACAATATTGCTAAAATTCTTCTAGATTTGATTAATATGTTAATATATGACAAGGTTAAATTGTAAATGCTTACAATGCTTAATGATTATGAAGATATAATTTAATTGATAAGAGTTTTTTGTGATTTTTTTTTAATAAATCACAAGATGATAACTACAAGTTACATTTTCTCTTACAAATGGGTCAACCCCATCCCTTCGTTTTATTGGATCAAATCTCATCCATCAATCACTTTTATCCAAAATCTATAAATTAACACATTCCACAATCCATTGTGAAGGATAAGAATTAGATGCAAGGAAACATTATGCTATTGGATTGAGCAATCACACGTCCTCTCAATCATTATCAACCATATAGACTAAATCACTTTATCAACAAGATTTTTTTGGTAAGAAGTTTGTTCCTCCATTTATTCATTTACTTTTCTTTTTCCAATCAAAGGTGTAGCTAGGTATACTATACAATTTTTTTTATACATTATTTTCTGTTATATCTTTCTTGTTTTTGTATATATAGAATTATCCAAATCTCTTATTCTTTCCCTTTTCTTTCCATTTTTTATGATACTCCATGATACCATTGTAACTATAAATAACATTGGTGAGGAAAAACTATGTTGTCTCAAACACCATGATAGCTTCTCACCATCATTTTCATTCAACAACATGAATTTTATAATTAATATTTGGTATCTATAGTGAATACAAAATTATGTTGTCTCAAAAACCTTGATAGCCTCTCACCATCATTTTCATTCAACACCATGAATTTTATAATTAATAATTGGCATGTATAGTGAATGAAAAATGGGGTTGCAAGCAGAGTGGGTTTAACCATGGAGGAAACTTCATAGTTAAGTGTCGTCGATCAGGAGTAAAACTAGGATGGGTAACCTCCTCAGAATTTTTGGTGCCTCACCTCTATGAGCATCACCTAGATGCAAGAGTGCCAATTTTTCCATTCATTCTCATGAGAGACGGGTTCATGTGAACCACTACTCATGAAACATGGGTCAATGACTTTGACTCAAAAACTACACAATTGAATCCTGATAGCAATATCGCAATTTGACTTGTGGTGGAAAATATGTTCTACTTATCAAGTTTATTATTGTTGAATAATATTTTTTTGGTTCAATTTTTTGGACATTGCCTGGTTTGTTGAAAAGGTATTATCAAATTATATATGTGTGTCATTTTCTTTATTTTGGATGATTTATCTTTGGTCTCTCTCATTCTTTAGTTTAGAAATGATGTGTACATGCTATAATATTGCTAAAATTTATGTAGCTTTGATTAATTCTTGATATCTTCAAAAGGTTAAATTATAAATGCTTACAATGCTTAATTATTATCAAGATAATGTTTTATTAATAAGAGTTTATTATGATTTTTTTAATAAATAATAGGATGATAAGATTTTATTGTGAGTTTTTTTAATAAATAACTTAAATAAGTTTGATATGGTGTGCAATTCTCCTATCCATACTAGTAATGGTCCCCAAGTGAATATTCCTACCTCCCCTATTTCTGAAGAGAAAAATGATGTTGATAATATCCAAAGTCATATTGTCGATTACAAATAAATAATTGTTGCTCTTAAAAGTTTTGTTGTTACTCCTTACAATAATAATGATCTTTTCACTAACGATATTTTCTCCCTCTATAAATTGGTTGATGGGATCATGAAGAAATATCTATTTGGTATTATCACTCGTAAGAACAGGTTGAAGAAAGCAGTGAGAAAGAGGAAACATGGCTAGACTAGTAAGGAAGATCAGCATAACAATGACAATGAAGACTCGCAAAGTTTTCTCAAGAGTCTTTCTAAAGACTGGGATAGAATTTCTAAGGCTAATTAAAAGTAGTGATAGTATTTTTCTAATGCTTTGTTCAAGTTTTTTTATATATTTAAATTTAATTTCCTTTTTTTGGACTCTACAACATAGATGATTTTTGATGAACTATGAGAACAATTCAAAGTTTTATTCTGGTATTTTAAGTAGTGGTAGGAGATACATTAACTCTTTAAGTTGTCTGATGAAGTTCAACTCTAATAGTATTATGGTTGGTAGTAGTAGTGTTAGGAACTCTTTAAAAGTGGCTATTTTTGTTTTTGATTACTTATTTGATTAGGGGTTTCTACTTTCTCTCGGTTGTAATGGCCCTGAGTAGGGATTCCAATGTTGCTTCTTAGTGTGTCCTTTTGTGGCTTTGAGATTAGGCCCTCTACTTGGCGACTTAACAAAAACAAGATGATAATTACAAGATTTATTTTCTCTTACAAATGGGTCAATCCCATCCTCATATTTTATTAGATCAAATCTCATCTATCAATCACCTTCATCCAATATTTATAAATTAACTCATTCCATAATCTAATGTGAAGGATAAGAATGCAATGCAAGGCAACATTATGCTATTGGATTAAGAAGGCACATTATCCTTCAAACATAATCAGCCATATTAAATAAATCACTTTGTGAAAAAGGTTTTTTTGGTAAGAAATTATTTCCTTCATTTAATTCATTTACTTGTCTTTGTTCAATCAAAGGTGCAGCTAGGTATATAATACAATTTTATATATACATTAGTTTATATTACATGTTTCTTGATATTGTATGCATAGAACAATCCAAAACTCTTTTTCTTCATAATCTTATGATACTCCATCATATCATTGTAACTATAAATAACATTGGAGGAAAAAAAATATGTTGTCTCAAACATCATAATTGATGGATGATATCAGTTTTGGTTACTGATCATGTTGTTAATATTGATGTTTTGTCACTGATGTCAATATATATTTATGTGGAGAGGACAAACTGGTTCCTTGATTGGAAGAAGTGTACGGATACTATACAGATGATTTAGAATGATCAAATTTGGATATATGCAAAAGGATGTGTGTTGACCTTATTCCTAAGGTCGCTTGGCTTTATGTTACATATTGCGGATGTTACAGTTGATTTGGTGAAGACTAGTTTTTGGACTGTAACTATGATTCTTGACAAAGCAGGTCTCTGTGTTTCAGGCATATCTTTCTGGAAAATATATTTTAGATGATGTGAGCTTACTGGTGAATAGGCAACATATGTTGGTATAACGGGTTGAGTTTTATTGTTGTTTGATGACTGGTGACGTCAGCTGTGGCATGTATTTTGAAGAAGACCTAATTGTTGGCCGACTTCAAACATGTAGCATGTAAAATGAATTGTGAGCATGGATTCTAGATCTAGAAGCATAATTGATTGATTTTAAATGATGCTTACATGTTATAGGTATCGTGTGTATCTTAGCAAGGGGTTAAAAAATTATTTGTATATTGGAAAGCCTTAATTGGTTAAACTAATTAATTATTTGTGTATTAGGAAAGCTTAACTGGCTGACCTAATGAATTATTGTAAGAGGGTATATATGAGTGATATTTTCTTTTGAAAAGATGTGACAAATATTAAAAGGAAGAAGAAGTGCAAGCTACGAGGCTTGTTTGGTTACTGAATGTAGAGAAGAGTTTATGAGAAGAGTACTTCATTGGAACTGACCAAGCAAAGACAGTTGCTATCAGACGGTTCATTGGATTCTATATTTTCTTTATATACTTGTTTGCATTGTGAATCCTTGAGGGTGGCCTTAACCTTCTTTGGGAAGTGTGCCTTAGAAGTGAGCCTACTATTTATTTTGACTCCTAATAGGGTATGTCTCTTAACAGGGACTATGTATTGTAATGTTGTAACAAGCTCCTAACAGGGCTAAATATTTTAACAAGGATACTATACTCTTAGTACATTATTTTGGGTGCTAATTCCCACTGGGATTTTACCTTTAACATGGTTTCCTTGACAAAAAATAATGTGTTATGGTGTTATCATTTACATTCGCAGATTTGGTTTGTAAAGTTTAAAGTTTAATAATCTCTATCACAACTGATTCACCCCCCCCCCCCCCTCNACTGATTCCCCCCCCCCCCCCCCTCTAAGTTGTCTTGTGGATTGTTATTCATAACAATTGGTATCAGAGCATGTGGTCCTTAGAGAGAAATTTTAACATCTTGAGGTGATCCTAAAGATGACTTACTATAGGAAGGATAGTCTAAAGTTTGATCCTGGAAACTTTGACAGTTGGCAGAACAAGATGAGAACACATTTGCTATGTCTGGGAATTGATTACTTGATGATCACAAAGAAGAAAGAAAAGATAGCGACTGGAGATGAGTTAGAGAATGCTACTGAAGATGAAAAGAATATTTTTTCATGTATTATAGTTGCAAGGGAATCTTTGATCTGTGCACTTTCAGAAGGAGAATTCGCTGAAGTAAAGGAATTGGATTCTGCACATGAGAACTGGTCAAGATTGGAAGTATTATATATTGGAGACAAGTTTACTAAGCAGGAAAAGCTACAAAACTAGAAGACACAGATGGAATCACTGAAGATTAGAATATTAGGGCATATGGACAGAGAATTACTAAAATGGTTACTGGTATTAGAAACTCTGGAGGTACTTACAATGAGGAAGAAGTGATTGAAAAGATACTCAGATCTTTGACACCTGCATATAGACCCAAAGTACAGGCTATAGAGGAGATTATACCTTTGACACTCAACTTCACCAGAGAGATTTTGTTTGGAAAGATAACTACATTTGAGGCCGCGAAATTGGAAGACACTTTACCTAAAGTTTAGTCAGCATTCAAGGCAACCGTGCACAAGAACAAAAAGAGCTTATATGGAAATTCAAGCACCAGAAGTAATGACCTAAGGGAATAAATTAGAGACTATGTTGATGAATGGGAACAAATATAGGAAGAAGAAAGAAAGCTAGATGAATTTGTGGCACTGATTGCTAGAAGAGAAAAGAGAGGTAAGGGAAAGTTTGAAGGCAAATTACCCTTGAAATATTTTTCATGTAACAAGATTGGTCATTTTTTGTCTAGATGTCCTACAAGACTTCCAAAGCACAAACCTAAGTTTTTCAAGTCTAAATATTCAAAAGACAAGGAATGTTACTATGCTAGTGAGGGTATATTTTGTGATGATGATGGTGACTATGGTGAAATTGGATTTAGTGCTATTAAGGATGATGAGCCTATACATGAAGAAAAATCCTTAGTATCCTGAGTTGAAAATAAATATGAATGGGTTATAGACAGTGGTTGTTCACATCGTATGACTAGAGATTAAAAAAAACAAGTTTGTAAGCTTGAAAAGACATGATGGTGGCTTTGTGAGATTTGGTGACAATACTCCTAAGCTTATTATTAGAGTTGGATTTATTTCTTTGGATGGAAAGACTAACACTAACAATGTATTACTTGTTGACGGACTTAAGCATAATTTGTTGAGTGTTGGACAGTTAGTAGACAAGGGTTATTAATTGAAACTCATTGATGGGAAATTCTCTATCAGAAGTAAAGCAGGAGACTTGATTACATCTGGTACTAAATCTAGAGGTAATGTATTTGAATTGAACACATCTAAAGCTTCTTGTTTTTTTCTGAAGGTTGACGACAGTTGGTTATGGCACCGAAGATTTTTTCATGTTAATTTTGATAAAATTGTGAAGGCAAGTATGAAAAAATAAGTAAGAGATCTACCTAAAATTGTGAAGCCATCTAACACTATGTGTAGAGAGTGTGTTATGGGGAAGCAGACTAGAAGCAGTTTCAAAAGAAAAGCTTATTCAACAAAAGGGAAGTTGGATTTGGTGGATACAAATTTGTGTGAACCTACACGAACAAGATCATACTATGGTGAAAGGTACTTTATACTATTTGTTAATGACTTTTCTAGAATGATGTGGGTTACATACTTAAGAGAGAAATCTGAATCATTTGACAAATTCAAGTTATTTAAAGAAAAAGTGGAGAATGAATCTGGTTTGAAGATAAAGTGTTTAAGATCAGAAAGAGGAGGAGAGTTTACATCAGAGCTATTTAATACATACTGTGAAGAACATGGAATATACAGACATACATCAGCCCTTAGAACTCCACAACAGAATGGGATAGCAGAGCAAAGAAACAAAACTATATTAGATGCTGCAAGGACTATGTTGCTGGAAGGAAATGTGTCACATGTTCACTAGAGAGTAGTATTTGGGACTGCTATGTACACACTGAACATAATTCAGATCAGAGAAGGTACAATTAAGATTCCTTATGAATTATGGTTTGATCATACACCTACTGTAAAATATTTTACAATATTTGGTAGTAAATTTTATATCAAGAGAGATGATGAGATAGGCAAGTTTGATGCTAGAAGTGATGAAGGAATCTTTCTTGGTTATTCCACTAAGAGTAATGCATATAAATATTTCAATATGAGATTGAGAAAGTTGATTGAAAGCACCAATGTGAGGATAGATGAAGAAATTCAGATTCAGGAAAGAATGTATGATTGTGGTCAGATTACAGAAGTGAAAGAGGTTACTATTGAACCTGAAGAATATTTGATGATTAACAATAAGATTGAAGATGAAAAGAATGAAGCTATTGAGATGATGAAGACACAAAGGTATGTTAAAAAGAACCATCCTGAAGATCAAATTATTGGTGATGCAAGTAAAGGTATGATGACTATATCTAGAGATAGAGATGAGATTTGTTTGATTTCTCAAGTTGAACCAAAGTCTACTAATGAAGCATGTAGAGATGAATGTTGGAGTAAAGCTATGGAAGAAGAACTTGAACAGATAAAGAAAAACAATACTTGGGAATTGGTTCAAAGACCTAAGAACAAAAATGTGATTGGTACTAAATGAGTTTTCAGAAATAAGATGGATGAGGAAGGAACAACGGTAAGAAACAAGGCGAGACTAGTATGTAAAGGATATTTAAAATAACAAGGCATAGACTATGAAGAAACGTTTGCTCATGTTGCTAGATTGGAAGCTGTGAGATTATTTCTTGCTTTTGTTGCACATAAATACTTTAAGGTTTATCAGATGGATGTGAATTCAACATTCTTGAATGGTGATCTAGAGGTAGAAGTTTACATTGAGAAAACTGATGTTTTTTATTTGACAAATGATGGAAATATGGTTTGAAGAATGAAGAAGGAACTGTATGGTCCTTCTTAAATGGAATGAAGAAGGACAAATATCTACATTGTCTTGGTTTTAGAAAAGGTAATGCAGACAATAATTTATATTTAAGAATTGATGAAGATGGAATCTTAATTGTAGAAGTTTTTTTTGATGATATCATTTTTGGAGGCAATGATAAGATGAGTAAGAATTTTAATAAAGAAATGGAAAATTAATTCAAGATGTCAATGATTGGTGAGATAAAAAAAAATTATTGGTTTGCAAATTAATCAGAGTAAGAATGGTATTTTTATATCTCAGACCAAGTATCTTAAGGAAAAGTTGAAAAAGTTTAGAATGGAAGATTGTAAACCTGTTGGGACACCTATGGTTACTGGAAACAAACTAAATAATATTTATGATACTCAAAGTGTTGTACAGAATAAGTACAAATCAATGATTGGAGGTCTATGATATCTAGCTCACACTACACCAGATATTACCAATGCAGTTGGAGTTGTGGCTAGATATCAGGCAGATCCTAAAGAGACACATTTTTCTGTTGTAAAAAGAATTTTTAGATATTTGAAAGAGATAATAGAATATGGATTGTGGTATGTGTAAAGGAAAGAAAAATATTTCTTTTGTGTTTATTTATTTTTATTAGGGTTTGATTATGTATTTCCCCAACCTTTACATTTAAATTGAATTGTGTTGATTGTGTATTGCAATTGTGATTAGGGAGAAGATAAGATGTTTCACCTTTATCCTCAAATGCACAAATGAATCAACTATTTGGAAAAGTGAGTAAAGGAGATCTTAAATTCTATTAATTATTAAGTAAATATGATTTATTATAGTAATTGAAAAGGATAGAAAGAAGAACCAACCTTAAAGTATTTCAAATCAAAGAATGTTATTTTCTGAGGTCTATACTCTATTTCTATAAAAACCAAAGTATGATCCGAAACCAGAACGTAGAGATGAACAAAACCCAGAAATATTTTTCCAATCCAACACCATATTATGAAAAAGGTCAACCTTGACCCACAAATGTCAACCCTGACCCAATAATGTCGACCTTGACCTACATAGGTCTAACAGAGAATCTGTTCATGGAGTTTGAAAGAAAGCCAAAAAGGGTATCCAGATCTGCATCCATTTCCGCAGTCCTAAACCTATACCTACAAGAAAAAAGAGATTTGTTTGTTGGGGTTGGAGGGGTTTGCCTTGGTCAAACCCTGATTTTGGAATTAATCTTAAAGTATAATTGAAATTGCATAAAGATAAACAAAGTAAATGCTCAAATTCACCTTGCATGAAAAATTTCTTGTGGAGGATTCAAATCCTTGAGTCCACAAGTATGTATGCACCAAATATGTAGAATGTAGAATGGTAGGATGTCTTCAATCTCTTACTTGTAGATCTCTAACACCAAGTCTTGAATGGTTTCTTGATTTAGAAGAGGCTTGGAAGAAGGTGGATGGAGAGATCACCAAAAGGGCACCTATGTAGCTTGAATCCTTCAATGGCCTCGCATGGATATCTTTGATGAATGGATGCTTGATGATGGATGAATCCTTGTTTCAAATATTTCTTGATTTCTTACTTGAATCTTCACTTGATGATGGTCCTCAATTGCTCAAGGATGCTTTGGCTTCAATAGAGGACTTAGAGAAAATGAGGGGAGAAAGGCTCCCTTTTATATGAAACTAGGGCACAATCTTTTAAGGAGGCTGACATAGGATAACTAAATTCCCATTAAAGACTTTAGCCCTAGGAGAGGACCTATATTAAATATAATTGAGGAATCAACACTTCGGAACTTGAAACAGCCAACCCGAAAGCGGGAAATAACTTTTGCAAAGACTGACATCCAGAAATTGCAAGACCCCGAAGTTTGAACCCTGGGTCAAGGTCGAGGTCAACCTTGACCTAGGTTAGGTTTGAGGTTGAAATAGACCAAAAAGGTCGACCCTGACCTTGAAGTCCAGAATCTCAGGTCTGTAGTCCAGAATGCAAAAATTAGGCTGGAAAGAAGTGGAAAGAGGGGCAGAACAGGGGGAAAGCCAGGTCTAACTCAGGAACCCATTCAAGGTGATTGATATGACCCCAAACCACTTAATCAAAAGGCTAAACAAGTCTACAATGGAAGTTCTTCCATTTTTTTACTATACATTTAGCCCCCACTTTAGCAAGAGTATGAGCTCAACACAAACTCTTGGTAAAGGAGAACATACAGAAAAGACAATCTTATTGGAATCAGAAGGGACAAAGAAATCCTCAAGCCCCCAAGATACTTAAGTCTTTATCAACCCTAAGATTACCATAAGAGAGACATCACTTAGTTAAGAAGAGGGAGAAAGGGATTGATTATCTTTCCCAATGAGAACTTATGTCCCATTGTGAACCACACAAAAAAAATGTAACTGGAAAGATGGAGTTGAACTACCTAGTGAATATGGCTACTCACTAGTCAACCCATCCAGGAAATCCATTCTTAAAGGGATCAAAAATATTGTAATTTGAAAAATGGTGGGATGAAGAGATCCATGTAATTTTAAACCAGAGGGATCAAGAGATCCTAAAAAGTTAAAATGACCATTCTTTAAGGATTTTTTTTTTAAAAAAAAAATCCGTAAAGGGAAAATTTTTTAAATCTTGAAAACTATTTTAAACTTGCATGTGCGCAAAAGTGAGTAGAGTGTATGCCCCCACATTAAATTAATTGCTAACACTTTAACAGGATCAATGGTTTTAATGGAAACATAAACAACTCTACGGATTACGTTTCCACTGCGAGATGCCCCCAAAGGAAGACAAATCAAGGGAAATAAAAACATACACATACATAAAAACACAAGAGGGATCTACCTAATATGGGGTCAGTATGATCATAAGATAACATGTACCTAGAAATATGATATTATTGTAAATGAATTGACATCATTCCCCAAAGAAAGTAGAACTACAATCACAAAGGAGGAAAGAAAATTAAGAGTTACGAAGAAGAATCTTTTTGGACCACAATCTAGAGACCAAAAAGAATTAGTACTACCATGTTGCAGATCCAAGAAAACTATACAAGGAAAATAGTTACAAACAATAGCACAAGTACAACATAACATGAAACAACATATAGAAGAATATAGATGCATATAGAAGAATTGTACAATAGGTTTGATTCCTTTATCCCTTGCACCGATGAAGTAACAAGGGTCGTATAAAAGAGTCTAACAAACACTTAGCAAATACATTATGAGAGAAGTACATTACAACATGCAAACACAAACAGGGCTACCATAAAAGATAAGCCAATCAAGCATATTGTCGACCCTCCCCATCTTGGTTTATGTTAATGAATGAAGGTCGGAAACTCACAAGAGGGACTATATCCAATATAGTAGGAATGATAGCCAGCTCCAAAGAAGGATCCTCTTGAGAATCACAATGCTCAATACTAGGTGTAATTGTTAATTGAGTTGAAAGCATACGAGGTAAATCATTATCAAGATCAATGGTCTCATATTCATCACTAAGATCAATAGGATCATCGAGAGTGTCCTCCTCATCAAGGTTGATTGA
>MU228436.1:2301875-2324302 GCA_018584345.1 Thuja plicata
TCATGTGTAGGTAAAGGATTGGTATAGATTTGAAGGTTTTGATTAGGAGGAGAAATAGACTTATTCCCATTACCATCAAAATTATCAACAGACAAAGCTTTAGAATCAATTAAGTCTTGGATTTTATTCTTTAGAGAGTAACATTTTTCAGTATCATGGCCATTCTAGCGATGGTATTAGCATAAATATTTAGAATCAAAGGATTTTGAAGCTATTGTGGTGGGAAGAAGAGGTCGAATAGGAGGTAAGGTAACCATGCTAGCACTTAACAACCTACTCATTATAGAATGAAAATTTTCAGAGAGAGGAGTAAACGTATGATTCATACGGAAAGCAGTGGATGCAGAAGTAGCAATATTGGATGTAGCCACAACTTGATCAACAACCACATTCGTCTGTTTATTAATCTTGACATAGTTGTTAGGTTTTTGAAACTTATTAGGATTAGGAGCATTGTCACTCTTATCAATGGGAACAGGAGCCATTGGAGTGTTTCTCTCAAATTGACTCACTTGTAATTGATAATGGTGAAGTGCTGCACACAGTTGTTGAAAGGAGGTAAATTCAGTAAGCAGAATCTTATCTCTAATATCTTTTTGTAAATTTGAAATAAACATATGTTGAATATCAATATCAGGAACATGATAAGAAATCTAAACATGCAAATGCTTAAATCTACCAACAAAATCAGTCAATTTTTCCTTAATGTTTTATTTACAATGCATTAAATTAAATAAGGACACTTGTGGACCAATGTTATTTTGAAATTGTTGAATGAAGGAATTAGAAAGTTTAGGAAAAGAATCAATGGAATAAGGAGGTAAGGAACAATACCATTGTAAAGCCTTATCTCGAAAGGTTCTAGAAAATAATTTAGCTAAAATCCTATGGTCATGAGCATAATCACTACAAAGGATTTGAAATGTTTTAAGATGAGTAACAGGATCACCTTTACCATTGTAATTCTCAAGACGAGGCATATCATCTTGCTGAGGGATAGTAGCATGAATGATGTCTAGGGATAAAGGACTACCCATGTCACATGTAGGAATGCTAAATTTGGATTGAGTTAAAGATGCAAGCTGTTGTTGTAAGGATGACACAGTCTAAGCCAAACTAATAATTGTAGAATCCTTAGAGGAAATAGGTGGCATAGAAATATTAGGAACACTAGGAAAAGTACAAGAAGAAACAGGAATAGAAGACACAACTGGTGGAAGATTAGGAACCACAGTTGGAAGAGGATTAGTATAAGTAAAAGGCACACTATGATATGAAGGTTGTGAGGTAGGTAAAGATACCGGTGGAACAATCACAGGGTTAGGTGCACTTGGGAGAGAATTTTCTATCAAAGGAGGAGTGTAAGTAGGAATACTAGGTAGAGGAATAGAAGAAGGTCCTATGCTACTGACAATAGGTGTGAATCCTAACTCTTGAGCTTCTTGAGCTAAAGATTTTACATTCAAATTCACAAGATGAGTAATACTACGCAAAAAATTAATACCTTGATCATTATCATGGAGGACTTTCTTAAGATCCTCTATAGCTTGGATAGAATCTTGATTATGTTTTTCTTGGATAAGCCAATTTCCCATTTTATCAAGTTCGGTTGAAAGGTTTTGCACTTGTTCTGGAGGAACTCTTAAAGCGTCATCTTAATCATGAGATGAGTAAGAAGAGTTATGCTCCATAGAAGGATTGGAATCATGAGTTATCAAATTATCATCAGGAATCCTAAGGAAAGGAGAGGAAGACTCAGGGTCAAAGGAGCCCATAAGTATACGGCTTCTTCTAACGGGGATACTATAAGTAGGAATAGAGGTGGTAAAGCTCATACACCAATACAGTGAAAATAGATAAACACAAAATTTTGATTTGATTAATTTTAAATGTAATTGAAAGAACATGCAAGATCTAACATAAACAATGTAAATCTAGCACCAAAAAGAAATAGTTGTCTATCGCGGGTTCACCAAAATGTAAAGGAAAGAAAAATCTTTCTTTTGTGTTTATTTACTTTTATTAGGGTTTGATTATGTATTTCCCTAACCTTTACATTTAAATTGAATTGTGTTGATTGCATGTTGCAATTGTGATTATAAAGAAGATAAGATGTTCCACCTTTATCCTCAAATGCACAAATGGAAGATCCAAGTTGATTAACCCCAAAGAAGGATCAATGCACAAATGAATCAACTATTTGGAAAAGAGAGTAAAGAAGGAGATCTTAAATTATGTTAATTCTTAAGTAAATAGGATTTATTACAATAATTGAAAAGGATAGAAAGAAGAACCAACCTTAAAGTATTACGTATCAAAGAATGCTATTTTCTGAGGTTTGTACTCTATCTCTAGAAAAATTGAAGTATGATCCAGAACTGGAAAGTAGAGACAAACAAAACCCAGAAATATTTTTCTGATCCGACACCGTCTTATGAAAAAGGTTGACCTTGACCCACAAATGTCAACCCTAACCCAATAATGTCGACCTTGACCTGCACAGGTCCGATAGAGAATCTGTTCATGGAGTCTGGAAGAAATTCGAAAAGGGTATCCACATCTATGTCCAAATTTGTAGTCCCAAACCTGTACCTACAAGAAAAAGAGATTTTTTTGTTGGGGGGGAGGGGTTTGCCTTGGTCAAACCCCAGTTTTGGAATTAAACTTAAAGTATAATTGAAATTGCATAAAGATAAACAAAGTAAATGCTCAAATTCACCTTGCTTGAAAGAGTCCTTGTGGAAGATTTGAATCCTTGAGTCCACAAGTATGTATGCACCAAATATGTAGAATGTAGAATGGTAGGATGTCTTCAATCTCTTGCTTGTAGATCTCTAACACCAAGTCTTGAATGGGTTCTTGATTTAGAAGAGGGTTGGAAGAAGGTTGATGGAGAGATCACCAAAAGGGCACCTATGTAGCTTGAATCCTTCAATGGCCTCCCATGGATCTCTTTGATGAATGGATGAATCCTTGTTTCAAATATTTCTTGATTTCTTTCTTGAATCTTCACTTGATGATGGTTCTCAATTGCTCAAGGATGCTTTGGCTTCAATAGAGGACTTAGAGAAAATGAGCGGAGAAAGGCTCCCTTTTATATGAAACTAGGTCACAATATTCTAAGGAGGTCGACATAGGATAATTAAATTCTCATTAAAGCCTTTACCCCTAGGAGAGGACCTATATTAAATATAATTTAGTTATCAACACTTTGGAACCCAAAATAGTCGACCTAGAAGCGGGAAATAACTTTTGCAAATACTGACATCTGGAAACTACAAGACCCTGAAGTTTGAACCCTAGGTCAAGGTTGAGGTTGACCTTGACCTAGGTCAGGGTCAAGGTTGACCTTGACCTAGGCTAGGGTTGAGGTCAACATAGACCAAAAAGGTTGACCTTGACCTTGAAGTCCAGAATCTTAGGTTTGCAGTCCAGAATGCAGAAATCAGGCTGGAAAGAAGTGGAAAGAGGGGCTGAATAGGGGGAAAGCTAGGTCTAACTCAAGAACCTTTCAAGGTGCTTGATATGACCCCAAACCACTTACTTAGAAGGATAAACAAGTCTACAATGGAAGTGCTTCCATTTTCTGACTATACAGTATGAAAAATCAGAAGATTTTACTTTGCAGGCTTATACTGATGTTGATTGGGTAGGTAATGTGGACAATAGGAAGAGTACAAGTGGTGGTGCATTTTTCCTTGGAAAAATATTGGTTTCTTGGTTGAGAAAGAAGCATAACTATATTGCTCAATCTACTACTGAGTCAAAGTATGTTGTTTCTATAATAAACTATACACAAGTTGTTTGGATGAAACAAATCTTGAAGGACATTGGAATAATTTTCAAAGAACCAGTGGTTATCCATTGTGATAACACTAACACAGTGAATATATCAAAGAATCCTGTAATGCATTCAAAGACTAAACATATTTCTATGAAGTATCATTTCTTGAGGGAGAAGGTAGAAGATAAAGAGATTAAACTACAGTATATTAGCACAATGGAATAGATAGCAGATATATTTACTAAACCTTTGCCAAAATATGCTTTTGAATATCTCAGAGGCATGCTTAGGGTGGTGGTCCCTCCCATTTGTAATTAAATGATGCAGATATGCATCAGTCTAGTGGATCTCAGAGCTATATCATTCTCTAGACTTGATATATGGATCTACTCCTTAGGGGGAGTGATCGCAGAAGAATACTATGGAGTATATTTGGGTAATCTTGCACCTGGTTAATGGAAATGAAGATTTGAAAAAGATACACCCTACAGAAGACTACAAATGAGTTATGGCACCCTTTTCTATTGCTTCCAAAGGGGGGAGGAATTTATTTGAAAATCCTTATTGTTTTGAGAGATTTGTGTTGAGGATATTGAGAAGATTGTATTGAGAGAGTACTTTTGGGTTGATATATATGGATTCTCCCATATGTTTCCATCAATGCCAAAGAGAGATATTGTTGGATGATATACGTTTTGCTTACTTATCATGTTGTTGATATTCATGTTTTGTCACTATTGTCAACATATATTTATGTGGAGAGGACATACTGGTTACTTGACTCGAAGAAGTGTATGGACACTGTACAGATGATTCAGAATGATCAAAGTTGGCTTTATGCATAACTATGTGTGTTGACCTTATTCCTAAGGTCGCTTGACTTTATGTTTCATATTACGGATGTTACAGTTGATTTGGTGAAGACTGGTTTCTGGACTGTAACTATGATTCTAGATAGAGAAGGTCTCTATGTTTCCAGTACATCTTTATGGTGAAGATATTTCAGATGATGCAAGCTTACTGATGGACAGCTGACATATGTTGGAATAATGGGTTGAGTTCAGTTGTTGTTTGATGACTGGTGACATCAGCTGTGGTGTGTATTCTAAAGAAGACCTAATTGATGGCCAACTTCAAACATGTAGCGTGTAAAATGAATTGTGAGCATGGACTGAAGATCTGGAAGCATAATTGACGGATTGTAAATGATGTTTACTTTTTATAGGTATTGTGTGTATCTTAGCAAGGGGTTAAACAATTATTTGTATATTGGAAAGCCTTAATTGGCTGACCTAATTAATTATTTGTGTATTAGGAAAGCTTAACTGGCTGACCTAATAAATTATTGTAAGAGGGTATATATGATTGATCTTTTCTTTTGAAAAGATGCGACAGAGATTAAAAGGAAGAAGAAGTGCAAGCTGCGAGGCTTGTTTGGCTACTCGATGTAGAGCAGAGTTTATGAGAAGAGTAATTCAACTGAACTGACCAAGCAAAGATAGTTGCTATCATACAGTTCACTAGATTGTGTATTTCCTTTATACACTTGTTCAAATTGTGAATCCTTGAGGGTGGCCTTAACCTTCTTTGGGTAGTTTGCCTTGGTAGTGAGACTACTATTTCTTTTGACTCCTAATAGGGACTATGTACTGTAATGTTGTAACAAGCTCCTAACAGGGCTAAATTTTTTAACAAGGATACTATACTCTCAGTATATTATTTGTGGGTGTTAATTCGCATGGGGGTTTTACCTTTAATAGGGTTTTCTCGACAACAAATATTGTGTTATGGTGTTGACATTTACTGTGTTATCAACTACATTTGCAAATTTGGTTTATAAAGTTTAAAGTTTTTGATTAAGTAAAATAGGTTTTACAGGGTTGATGAACCCTGAAACAAGAAATAAGTAACATGAAGCCCAGTTAAAAACATAGAAAAGCAAAAAATACAGAGCAGGCCAAGAAAAGACCAGAGCAAAAAACTAACAGCTTCTACAAAAGGAAAAAAAAAAGGGTCAACAGATAAAACCATGGACCCTCTTGACAAGTCCACCATAAAGTTTAAAGTTTAATAATCTATATCGCAATTGATTCACCCCCCCCCCNTGATTCCCCCCCCCCCCCCCTCTTAGTTGTCTTGTGGACTGTTATTCCTAACAGTAATAGCCTCTCATCATCATTTTCATTCAGCTCTCTGAATGTTATAAGTAATATTTGTTATCTATAGTGTAAAGAAAAGTATGTCATTTATAAATGCTTTAATTTACTTTCATTATCATTTTAATAGTCGATATGAATTCAAATTCAAAATTAAAATTGTCAACTAAAACCACTGATAAATTTTAAATCTTTTGATAAGTTTTTGTATTATGATATATTTTCAAACTTTTTTCCAATAGATAATATGAAAGAAATCATGCATTAATGTTGACCTCCTAATGGATTGGCATCTTACACATTTGGTGAATATTGACATCTTACCGAAATAATGTCATTTTAATGACATCAACATTATGACAAGAGTTAACATTATGGTTAGAATTAAAGTTGTTGACATTATGGTTAGAATTCAAGTTTTGAAATTACAACCGAAATCATGTAAAGTTTAAATCTTTTAATTAGATTTTACATTGTAGTAGATTTGTAAAAAATTTCCTTTGAGATATTACAAGATAAATTATACATTAATATTACCCTCCTAATAGGTTTGCACCTTTCACATATGTGAATGTCATCGGCTTACAAAAATAATGTTATTTCAATGAGGCCAAGCTCATTAAAATACATGGTATATAAGAACACAATATTTATTAAACAAATTTAAACTTCCTTTAAACAAAAGTAATGAAACATTATTTGATTATATTAGATATTGAAAGACGATAATGAGAATTCAGTGATATTAATTAATATAAAATCCCTCTAAAGACTAATTATAGTGTTTTGATATATTTAATTAGTAAAAATTATTTCCAGAAAAAAGCATTAAAGAAGCGAGGTCAAACTCGACCACTTATTACCTCTGTGCAAAAATAATAGAAGTGGTCGGTTGTTGAATGCCATATTGAAACATCTTACTCAATAGATTTTTTTAATTAATCTTTTATTTATTTTTTCTTTTATTTTATGTTGAGTTTTTCTATATAGATTTTTAGGCATTAGGAATCAGCTCTGTGTGGCCCGTAACTTCGTTGAAATTGCAGCTATGGGTGTTCAATTAATATTATTGAATAAAATATAATTGAAATGTGAATAAGGTAAATTTTATAACTGTATTTTCTATCTTAGTTTAAAAGGTTTTTGAATTGTATGTTGTATATGATTCTTTGGATTATAAGTCTCTGAAATTTTAGTCAAAATAATTATACTTTATTAGAATTTGGTTGTTTGGTTTTGGAATTATCTTTTCTATTTGATTATTTGGTCTTTAAGTTTTTGAAAATTTTAGTCAAAATAAGTGTATTTTATATTTGATTGTTTGTTTTATAAGTATTTTTGAATCATATTTTGTGTTTAATTGTTTGGTCTATAAATCTTTGTAAATTTTGTCAAAGTAATTGCACTTTGTATTTGATTGTTTGGTCTATAGTTTTTTGGAATTGTATTTTGAATTTGGTTGTTTGGTCTATAAGTCTTTGAAAAATTTAATCAAAATGATTGTACTTTGTATTTGATTGTTTGGTCTATAAGTTTTTAGAATTTTATTTTATATTTGATTGTTATTCTATAAGTTTTTGAAAATTTGGTCAAAAAAATTCTATATTGTATTATAATATTTTGGTCTATAAGCTTTTGGATAATGTGGAGAAAATTAGTGTGTCAATCCAAGATTAATTGGTAGCACAAAGTCCAAGTTTTTAAGTCTTATAATAAAAAGGTAATATTGTTAGTGAAAAGTTTATAATTTACAAGATGTACAATTTTTGTTTAGGTACTATGATAATAGAGTTGGAGACATTATCTCTCAAACATATTAAATTCAATATTGTTTAAATGGCAACGTGAACCTTGAGTTGAAAAATTCTCTCAAATGGATTAAGTAGAGGATGATCCCACAGTAGTGTGTCCCGCTTCTTGGAGAAGGAAAAAATGACCTTTATGTGACCAAAAAAAATTGAACACAACCTTCTAACAAGTTAAAACCTTTGAATTATTGTCCTTTTTCTCATAGGTTGTGTTAACTTAACTGTTGTTTGGGTGTGTCCACCAAGTTGTGGACCAAAAAAGTGGGCACATCTTTAAAAAAAAAATCATATTTCATATAACCCGATCGAGTTATTTAAATTTTAAAATTGTACTAGGCTTGGTAACCAATCCTAGACAATATTATTAAAAAAAATTAACTTTCTAAGAACCCGATCGGGTTCTGAGATGTTTCAATTAACCCGATCAGGTTCTGAGATGTTTCAATTAACCCGATTAGGTTATTAGACATATAATATTTTCTAATAACCCGATCAGATTCTAAGATGTTAGTAATAACCTGATCGGGTTATTAGAAACATATTATATTTCGAACAGCCCACGGCTTAGGCCATTTCTAACACCTAAACCGTAGAGCAGAAGAGCTTAGGAGACCAAAAATGACACAGAACCCGATCAAGCTTTGAAGAAAACAAGAAATATTCAATAATTTGCACATTTTCAAGCAATGGCGGCCCGTAAGAAAGGTATGTATGATTGTTTTTGTTATTATTTTTTTGCATTTGTTTTTATCAAATTAGGTTATGATATTGATTTTTTATTTTCTTGTAAATTAATTTCATATTAGATTCATCAAACAACCCCAGAAGAGGAAAAGGAAATGAAAGAAAACCCCCCATAAACCCTTCTCCAAATTCTCCTCGTCCACCACCATCGCCACCCGTAAACCCTCCTCAAAATTCTCCTCGTCCACCACCATCGCCACCTGTAAACCCTCCTCAAAATTCTCCTTGTCCACAACCACCGCCACCCGTAAACCCTCCACATGTGCCATTAGATCATGTAAATGCAACACAAGAGGACATCATGCAACACCTTAACCAAAATAGTGCACAAATAAATAAATTGGTTAATAGGTTGAAGGATTCTGGTCTTCAGCATCACTCTACACTCGCCAATACATTAGAAAAAATGTCCAATAGTGCAAATGAGGTGTCTCAAGAGGTGAAAAAATGGGGTTCATGGAGGGATAGGTGTCATACATATTATGCTGATGGTTTACCATATGAGGATGTGAAAAGAAAAGGCATATAAAAATGTGACACATGTGCCCTTTTTACCGATCCTAATATTAGCAATTCCCTAGAAGTTAATACAAAATAGTTTCCTATACATTGGTGTGTTCATAGGGGGATGAAATCAGCATTTTGGGATAGGTGGTACATGGTATTTGAACAACCACCTTGTAATAATAATGAGGTACCTTTATATTTTTTGAGGAAGGTATACTCTGAGTTTATCCTTAGCGAGAAGTCAAATTACTTTGACTTTGATGAGTTCCACAGTAGAGGGAGAGGCTCTATGTAGGATAGACCTATGGCACATAGGATTAACCAACCAAAAGAGAGGAGGCGTACTGCAAGAAAACCCCTCATTCATGTTGTGGTCCCAGTAGTGGTAAAGTTGTCTATGGATATACAGACTCTTCATGCAGCTGCATCATTGACTAATGTCATTATCCAACATGACACTCAGTTAGTTGGAGAGGATGGATCAGTACCTGTGCCACCTCCATCTTCATCAGATGCACCATTAGGATCATCCCATCCTGTGCCATCTCCATCGTCATCAGATGCACCATTAGGATCATCTCATCACGTGCAAGCTCTAGTATCATCAGATACATTTGCAGGGTCAGACTTGCCCATTGAGCATGTCTGCATCAGTTGTAATGGTATATGTGATGGGGTAGATAGCCAGGCGAGTGTGGATGGTTCAACATCCCATTCATGTGTACATTGTGAGAGAAGATATCAGGCATCCACTACTGAGGATGTGGCCCTCACGGATGATCTGTTGTGAATGGTGTATGGTACAGAGCCAACATAGGTTTGTTTAAATTTGTGTTTTGACATGTTATTTTAATTAATTACCTAAATCTGTTAAAAATAAATAAAATTTTATGAATAGAAGAATCTAAATTGATACATGAATAATATGCATTGCAGGGTGCATCTTGTAGTATAAGCACACCAAGGAGTGTTTGTTATAGTAGACATAGATGGGTAGCTCAAACACCTGAGGTAATGTTTTATAAATATTCCTAAAATAGAATAGTACGTTGTTTTGAAAATATCATATCTTAATAATTTGTATGGTGGTAACTTAGTGTGTGTTTGTTTTCTATTGCTTTATGGTCAAAGAGTTTTTTCTAATGTAATTCAACTCAAGGAATTCACTTCCTTGTCTAGCCAGCATGATTCAAATTGATTTTAACTCCCGACCTCCATCCTTGGACTCAATTCAACCAATTTTGAACTCATACCCCAACCAATCACTTATTGGCTTCTGAATCAACCTTGAACATCATTCGGAACATCCAACCATCGTTCTTTTATGTTATTTTTTGTTCAAAATCATGAATACAATCTCTGATTGCTCACTGATTATGATTATCCTTAATCCTTCAATACACCTCCATGGCCTTCTAAATACTCCCAACATATAACTTCTAAGGTACCCCAAGAACCCCTCAACTTATCACAAGGTCCTTATTCTATCACTCAAAGCTCATTCACTTGCTAGTTCAGTAAACTTTACTCTCTAGCATTTCACTGCCATACTAGGATAGTCCCCATATACTAGTCTATATCTTCACCATAGACAAGAACCCATCTAAACCCTAGGTTCATAAGCACCCCAAATATTTTCATCACTGCCCATACCACCTACTCTAATGCAATTGTCAAGGGTATGATGATCCAATCACTGAATCTCTTAACTCTCTATAAAGAGTGGCAAACCCTGACTTTTACACCTTAAAAAATTGATGCAAAACACAACCTCAATACCCCCCATGAGAATTATGATTTGCAGACAACAGAGATGGGTTCATCATGAAGAGGCTTACTAAGACCCAAGCCACTAGTCTTAGCGTAAAAATGGTTACAAGGCTTACAATCCCACACAATGATCAATGGGGACCTTAGACATCATGGAAGAATCAAAATGGACTTGTTCCATGCACACAATCAAATTGATTGAGACCTTTGAGGGAATTTTCTAAATTGTCCAGTCAAATGCTAATAGCCCTGTCCAGGAAGTACAGTCAAGATAACTTTGGAAAGCCCTAAAATACTTAGGGATTAAATAATAGATTAAAATACCCTTTACTAAGATACATCTAACTTAGGAGCACCAAGGTTTGAGGGGTCAAAATAGAGGCTAAGTCAAAGAATCTCATACTGGACCAGAGGGTTAATTAGGCCTCCACTAAAGAAGGAAGTGCTAGAAAATGGAAGTGTTTCCTTCTAAAACCAATTGGAACACTTAGGTATTCACAAAACAACATCAAATCCACAATTAGGGCCCTTGGTGCTTGGTTCTCTAGAAGTTATACATTACTATGTATATTCAAATTTGGTGCATACATTGAGATATACACCTAGGGCTCGATCATATGGCCATCTTTCTACATCAACACAAAAAACAATTGCATAATCTTTGAAAGCATATTATAAAGAATATTTCCACCAGATATTATCCAATTCCCATGGTGAAAAGCTTCAAACTTGAAAAATAATGTGAAACTCTTAGAAATTATCAAAAACCAGTTGCAGAGACAAAAATCATGATAATTGGAGTTATAGGTAAGATCTCTTCACCAAATTGGTTGCATTTGAAGGCTAAGGCATAGGAAAACCTGGCCAAGTCAGTTTTATCCATAGTTGAAGCCCATGACCATAGTGTACCAAGTGGCTTATAAGTTCCCAAACTTGGAATTAGGTCTCACAATTGGATCTCAATGATAGACTAATTCTAAAGCCTTGAACTACAAGATGTCTTGGGTCCCTTTGGGCCAAGAGTGCACTTATAACATCAAGGTTTTGCAATCCTCATGAGAGTCCATGTGATAGGAGGTGCTCCCACACCATACTCTCAACCCAAAAGCACTCTAAATCCCTCCATGCTAAGGGTAAACACACTAAAACATACTCACTACTAGGCTACAACAATCCCATTACCTGCTGAAAAATTCATCCTAACCTTTGACCCCCACGAATACAATCCAGACCATCCTTCTCTAACTGTGCCTTCAAATTTGTTAAAGAATAGTCTTGTGTGTGAAATAAGAGTTCAAAATTTTATATTGTAATAATGGTTCATAAAATTGATTATAAACTTGTGATAATGGAGTTGTGGAGAATAATCATTTGTGGTATTCAAGTGAATCACAATACTCATTCTAAACTATTGCTAATATATATATATTTTTTTTTATAGGGCTTCTCAGGGGCTCAGATTTCTAAGATTGAGGATGTCACCCTTTCTGCCATTGACTTTGGCTTAGAGAGCTATGTGGTATCATATTTTGCACACCTCTTGTTTATAGTTTTAATTGAACCCATGTAGTATCATATTATTTCTCTTTTGTTAATTTTGTTTTTGTTAGCCTACCCCACCAAGCTCGAGGTCATTAGGAAAGAGGAAGAAATCATCGGGGACATTGAAACAAAAAAGGTAATTAAGTCCAATTTAAGTATATTTGTTGAAATGTATTATGAACATTTCAATGTAGTCTATATTAATGAATTCACTTGACTTGTTTATTGTATACATGTAGAATCAATTGGGTTTCACTGAACTGATGAATGCCCCAGACATTGCTGATGTTCAAGAGAGGGAGGAGGTAACACATTTTCATATTTACTTTCAATTGCATTCTTTTTTGTTCAAAATATTTTAGAAATCATGTTCCACTTTTAGTATGTCATTTGCTATGAATTTTCATACAGGAATTGGTCATAGTTGCCTCAGATGAGGCAAACCATTCTCCACTTCCTAGGCATCCCTTGCCTAGCACAAGAGATCTAGCTATGGTATGCATTTTCTTTTTAGTCCATGCATTTTTTATTTTTTAGTATTTCTTGTTTATAACATGTATTTTGTATTATTTTTTAATTTGTAGGACCCTTCACCAGTGCCCATCATTCCTCTACCTGGCAATTTTTCTAGGAGTCCCTCTCACCCACAATGGAGCCCATTTCATTTATCATTCACCCCAAGAATAAGAGATCCAGCTGAGGCTTCAGTATGCAAATTACAGCCCAATATTTATTTATTTTGATATTATTTTGAGTTAATATATATGGCTTAACATTTAAATTGTTCTTGTGCAGAGACTTAGTGAACCAAGTGTTGCTGCGAAGAAGCTCAATTTTGATGATCCACCACAGTCATACATATATTGAGATATTGTATAGATCTAGTTATGGTCATTGAATGACCAAATTTTGTATATATATATATATATATATATATATATATCTGTGTGTGTGTGTGTGACATTTTTACATTGTATATATCAACCTGGACATAGTTGGTGTCATTTTTGTAACTCTATTATGGATTTGGCATGTATGCCATTTATTGATATGTACGCTATTATTGTTATTTTGTTATATATGAAACTTCAAATTTGATCCTTGAATTTTTTGGTTGGATGTATATGTCTTAAGTGTATTCTTGTTTCACATGACTTGCGTATATGCATGTGTGTTACAATAAATTAATGTACTTGTGTTTGTAATCTATGTATATTCATGTATATGAATCACAACCTAAAATCATGTATACGACCTACGCGAATGACTTAAGTGAATTCATGTATATGCTTCATAATGTATGTGCTACATGTTTGCTCTAGGAAATAAGCAATTTTATGATTTAAGTGAATTAATGCTTGATTTTCTATATTGTATTTAGATGTATCTTTCATTATCTATATGTATGCACTCCATTACTTAATTGAATTTATGTTTGTAGGTGTATCTTTCATGCTCTATATAATGTTCCTTGGGTACACCTGGGAAATTTTAGGGGTCCTTGGTGTAGGGCACCCAAGCAAAACTAGGCATGGATAGAAGTCTTCATTGCTTCATCTTCACATATCTGTAATCATGGTTAGATCCTAGAGATAAACCTTTCATTTTGAGTAGATTGGTCTCATTGTAAAGTCAATCCATTTAAGGTGTCTTTATAAACCTAAGGTTGATTAGACTCATGACCTATGATAGGATAAGTAGGTTTGATGTTTTTGGTCTAATAAAGCTCCTACTATAGGATCTAAGGGTATTCTAAGTCCTTTCAATAGGTCTAGAGGTCCTAATAGAAACATTTTGCAACATTGTCAAAAGTTGCACAAAAAAGTTGCAGTGTTGCTCAGTTGAAAGTTTCTCAATGGTACATCTTTCAAACTATTCATCATGGGACAAAACCGTCAGCTCCATCAGCTCCAGTTGTCTGGGTAAACGCTAGGGAAAACCATTTTTCTCTTGTGAACCATCAAGAACATTTTGGCGCAATTCCTACCGAAGTATTCCCAAGGTGCACTAAGCCAAATTGGGCAGTAATGTTTGGAGAGCCATATCTCAGACCTCGTGAGAGATATCATAGATCTATGAAGTTCACAAGGACCATCTTGGGAAGGCCTAAAAGAACATGGCTCAATTCTGAGAGATTCCACTTTCATTCCATTTGCCAACCCGATCTCGGTTGGTGCAAAAAGTTGCAGTGTTCCTCAGTTGAAAGTTGCTCAATGGTTGATGATGAGTTTTTACCTCATAATGAAGGTTTTATTAATGAATATTCTAGTAGTGTTATAATGCATTAATAAAATAAGTATTTGGAGGCTAGAGGCACTAGAGCGTGGAGTAGTTTCTACCATCTCAAGAAATATTCTCACTTTGAGATTGTTCCTATATAAGAAGAGCTTTTTTCTTTCCTTTCATGTCTTTTTTTCCTTCTTTATTTTTGCTAATCGATTTTGAGAATACATATATTGTGAAGGTTATGATTTACAAATAGGTTTGGGGCTCAGTGAAGAGCTCAAGTATGGATGGTTTCCTAGAGTGATCATGAGACTATAATTGAGATATATGAACCTTCTGAGGGTGAACATAAAATTCAAAGGATTTTTTTCTAGAATAATTTAATGTATGTGATTCAAGAATTTGGGTTTGAGATCTCATTGATTCAAATCAGATATACACCTTTACAACGGTCATATGAACACTTGGTGAAGTTTCTCCTTATTCAAGATTTGATTCCTCAGGAGATTATCTTCTCAAATACATGTATTTATTCTATGTAATAAAAAAATTAGTGTATCAACCTTGAGGGGAGGTCCCTTGGGCATGATCAATTTGATCTTTTTTTTCAAAAAATGTATTAAGGGGGTATGTTAGCGCAATTGTTATTGGCTTTACCATTGTAACTTCTTGACAACCTCTGTAAGTACAAAATTACTACCTTTGTAACTGCTCCATTATATATTATTCTAAATACTCATTCCTTTGAGCAATAATATAAAGTTAAGTTTTCACCAATCTGGATTTTAATGAGTTGGAAGCATCATTTTGGAAATCTCCAAGAATTTCCTATCTAATCATTAATGAGGTCAAGTTTGAATTTTTATATGAGGGTCTCAACATTTGTAAGTAAAAGAACATCAAACCACATATAGAGAACATGACTATGGGTTACATTAATGAAATAAGATTGATGTATAGAGTTAACTAATTTTTTTAAAAAATTATTAAATTGATCTATATCTATTTTGGATAGCATGGAATATTTTACTACCAAGCACCTCTATCAATAATCTTATATTGCTGCAATATTCTAAGAAAAAATATGGTCTCAAGCATATTAAAGAGATAATTATGTTAAATTGGAGCAATGATAAGGAAAATGTTCCTATGAATTTAGATTCAAATATGCATGCAAGATCATTTTTAGAGGAGAATTGAATAGACGCGTGATGAAAGTAATCCCAAGATAGTCACTTTAAATCAAATGTTTCAAGGATAATTTATGAATATATCATGTTGTATTTCATGTGAAATGATGAAGGGTTTATTAAAGGAAAGCATTGATAGTTATGAAAACTAAAATGGTATAGAAAACTCCATAATTGAGAAATAATGTAGGTATTTGGGTGAACACTTTTCAAAATAAATTGGATGACTATTTAATAGTTTCCACCCTCTTCTAAATATTTTATCATATTCATATTTTTTGGTATAATACATTTTTTTGCAAATATAACCATCCATCCTAGCTATTATTAGGTGTAACTATCTCCCTTTATTATATGTATATTTATACTCCTCAAAATATTGAATAATAAAACATCTAGGATCTTCCTCGCATATTTGGTATCATATCAATAAATGTTAGTGTGTCTATGATGTGTGATGGAAAGGGAAATGTGGAATTTGATTTTATGAATGGTTGGTCCTACCTGACATCTCAGTAGTCAATGCATATTTGTGATGGGATTTTCTTAGTTTTAGAAATTGTTGGTTCTCATTTATGTAAGTATAATTACATTGTAGATATAGGGTAAAAGCACAATAAATTGTCACCCTTTTACAAAGGAAAAGGTTAACATCACCAAAACTGTAAAACTTCAAGGGCATAAAAGTCATATATCTGTTTAGAATTTGAAGATGATGTAAACTGATGAAATGTGTCAAATAGGATGAATTTTATGCCTACAATTTTTTTAAAAAAAATTGAACAAAAATTAATATGTTTTTTGAATTTTTTAGGTCTCTTTTTCATTTCCCAAAAAATATTGCAAATCGGGGAGTTTACTTCCCACCAAATCATTATAAGTAAAACATTGTTTTTTCCTCCAATTTAAAAATATGTTTTAGATAACATGTATAGCTAGTGCCAAAAAAAAAATTAAGTGTTTTTGATCTATAGTTTGCCTGTTATAAGTAGTCAAAGTTGAACTTACCTAAAATCAACAGGTTTTGTCTCCCACCACTTTTCCCCTATCAAAACTATACCAAAGATCAAATAAATTACATATTATTGAACATGACTCTCTTCTCTAGTGTTTTCTATGATTTTAACAAAATTATATATGAATTTAGCATTTTTAATATTTTCCGAATCAACGACTTCTCAAATATTTATATACCACCATTTAGTTTTTAGCAAATTTGTTAGACATTTTATAACCGAAATAATATAAAATATATATTTCAAGAATCGTTCGTTCTGAGATCTAGAAAAAGGTACTTTTAGTTTTTTGACATTTTCTATTTTAAGTAGAGAATGGAATAGAAGAAGTGAAAACTTCTGGGCTTTTTATGTCTTTGAGAGTTTGGCTGCCAACATGGCATGCCACTTAGGTAGACTCAGCCCATTCAGACTCAGTCTAGTCCTCCTCTCCCTTGCATTCGCTTGCACAGAATCCAACTGGGCCATGTAGGTGCCATTCGGTGTTGCATGGTGCCTACGTAGACTTGGCCATGTTAGACTCGGCTGAGTCTGACTCAACCAAGTCTGACCGGGCCGAGTAAATCAAGTTAGCTTAAAAGGTGACAGTTTATTGTGCTTTTACCCTATATGTATATAAATATTTTATGTGTTAGATATTTTTTTCTTCTTGATCTGTGGACTATTAGGAACCAATCTTACAATCTATCTCCCACTCTCATTTTAATGTAACAAAACAAATATGTTGCATGAATAGATAGGTGCTCAATTTATTGGAGGAAGTTTGCTATGTTTGCAATGTGCAACAATGTAGTGATAAATTTTTTAAAGCATGAGAAGAGGACAAAGCTAAAAACAAAGTAGAATGGTACATGAAGTGATTCTAACCTTCTAAGTATTGCATTGAGAAAAATTGAGATTAGCTTCTTCCTGAGAAGGTAAAAAACTAGATTGAATTGATGCAATAGTGTAATAATAATATGTCATAGTGGGATTATATATATAATAGTGGCAAGTGGATGTTTCTAGTATTTCATGCTAGTAACAAGTAAGTACCACTAACCTTCCTTGCAACTTCAAATTTAAAATATAGAAGCATGTGATGAGCATATAAAAAATAAAAAGTTGGAAGCTAAAAAATTGTATGCAAAGAAATGACAAGTACTAAAATATTTATCAACAAAAAACTTAGGATACAAATCATTTGTTGTCATAATCATACAAATACTCATTGTTGCAAGTCAAAGCCCTTTGAAGACTATTAGGGATAAAATCACTACATGTAAATATACTTCAAGTTCTATATGTTTTCAAAGACAATGAAAAGGAGGATATAGTGTGAATGTTACCTCTATTTTTGAATAAACAAAGACTGAACTGTTGAACGAATGAATAGTTTTGCTAGGAAATGATATCGATGATTTTTTTTCATTAATATGGAAGTGAAAGGGACCTAAACCCAAAAAACAATAGTCACATTACAACATAGAGCAAAGAACCAGACATTGAGCCATTACATCAAGAAGCCACCAAATCCCATTATTGAGAAAAATTAATAAAAATGATTGTTCAGATTTATCACCTATCCCTTTTCTTATTCATATTTTAACAAAATTATCATTATTTTCCTTTCTAATGTCTATCTTCTTCCGATTGAAACACAAAAAAATACTTCTACCTAATGGCATGCATCACCCAGTTCTAATAAACACTAATAACAACACCACAAAAAAAACATAGTGCAAAGTTTAGTGAAGTCTACTAGAACCAAACCAAAATAGCAGTTGATAGAAAATCTAAAAGGATTAACTATGGTTTAGAACTAGAAATAATCTCTCAGATCCTTGAGAGACAGTTCAGATCTTTATCCCTGTCTTCAATATCAGCAACCTTTATTTCATCCTCATTGTTGTCTTCCTTCTTCATCTTCTTGGTACTCTTTCTGATCCTGGTCTTTCTTGTAGCCACACCAACGATATCCTTCAACAATATGATATTAATCAACCTACTGAGAGTAGAGATAACAACATTGAATTTCCATTTAGAAATGGTGAAGGTAATAGAATTCTCCAGAATAGTCATTTTTTCATAGAGGTCTTTAATTTTATCCATCATTTCATTTCCTATCCATAATCTAGGTTAGGGAGAGGGGACTTGTTTAACATGCAGGCCACATTAGGAGGAACAAGTGAATTACAAGTCATTTTCACCATTTCCTCCAAACCATCCAGGTTAAATTTATCTCTATGGACTTTTCCTTTTCCATCTCATTCAACTCTTCACTATTTTGATCGTAATCCTCATCCTCATCCTCCAAGCTGTTTGTGGAATCAATTTCATCAAGTTCATACTCAAGGTCCATTTTAGGGACCACCTCCTCTTCAAGATTATTCCCTTTAATATATTTTTTATTTCTCAAACGTGCCAACCAACATTCTCCAAAACTCATATCATACTTTTTTTCTCCTAATCTATCCACCTTCTTCTCATCCTGAACATTAGAACCATCTTCTTAATCTTCTTTATCCATATTAATAATGTTCATTTTAGCTTCTGGTTTTTTTATTTTTTTTTATTTTGGAGGGTTAACCTTAGTTTTCAGGGTTTTTCTTTTGGCAGGGGTAGTATCTAGAAGGGTTTCTTAAAAAGAGACTTCACGAGCTATCGGAGGAGGCTTTTTGCGTGTTTTCTTGCCTCTTGGCTTAGGTTTTGAACTCTCTAGGAGAGGAATACTACCTAAAAGTTTAAATTTGAAATAACTCGGGATGGGTTCCTCAATTTTTTGGCTCACAGGTTGGGGATAGGTATTACACTAACTATTCAAATGAGAATTGCCAAACACAAATTGGTATAGCACATAAATTAACCCCTAATGCAGGGGATGAAACTCACCTTTGGTAATATTGTTGCTCAAGGAAGAGAAGATAAAATAGAAAACATTAATTTTATCTCCATGTCTTATATGATTCAAAATAGAAAAATGGTAACCATGAAAGTAGTGAAACGAACCTCTAGCATAAAATATTTCATCACATAAAGGAAAACCAGACCATAAGGAGGGGGAAGGGCCGAGCAGTCATACCCATTACCATTTTCCACAATCATAGGCTTCTCTCCCTTCTAAAAAAAAGGTTCATTTAGCTCTTTTAGTCTCTAGCGCTCTTCCTTTCCACCTTTTCCCCAACACACTCAATCCTGTAGCCTCCACTATAAGCTCTATAGACACACATAATTTGACACTTCCAATAGCCACATTCAACCCTTATGCCATGAATTAGAAAATTTCATAGAGAGAGCACTTTTAAAACCATTCATAATTTTATAATTTTTTTAACAAAGTTATCATTAGTGAGTTTCTTTGATTAGACACTCAATTCCAAATAGATAGGTGAAAAAAAAATATCCTGCCTAATGTTCAAATTATGTTGTACCAACTAATGGGCATAATAGTTTATGTCAGGTAGAGAAGACTTTTTTTGAAGTAAGCTCCGAGAGTGGTGGTGGACTAGAATCTCCTACAACAAGGGAGAATATGTTGGAATTGTTGGAGGATCTATAGATTTAAAAATTCTAGGTTCATCCTTTCAATTGTGTTCTTTCCCTAGACATCTAGGAACAACATGTGGATGCTTTCATCTTATTTTTGGAGATTACATAAGGGTGGTGGGTCTTCCATTGACCTTGACCCTTATATCACAGAAATGAATCAAGGATTGTTAACAAAGGTTGTAGATCTAAATAGAAAGGTATGTGATTCCTATTATCCTAATACTTTTTCCCCTTTCTATATTCCCTTTGATCCATAGAATAATATCTTAAATTGTGTCACTATCGAACATTCTAATTTTGAAACATACATAAAAGAAATCAGACCCTTTGTTGGATTAGTTTATTTGCTAAAAAGGAGAATTCTCTTGTGAGGTAAATGTATGGGTAGGCACGCTAATAATGAGGTTCTTATAAAGTGGTTGGGTTCTAAATGGCATGTTAATGTATTTTGACTACTTCTACTCTTCCAAAAGTGTTCTTCTACTTCTCCTTCTTAATGAATGGGGATGATATTTGACCCTCTCTTTTGGTTCCTAGTTTTTTGGTAGATGGTACTTGTTTCTCTATAAATAGAGCTCAGGAAATGACCCTCTTTCTCATCTCTCTAGTTCTATCTTGACATGAGTTCACTTTCTCAGGATCCAACTAGAATTAAAAGATGAAGAAATTATTGAGGAGATTGCTAGCTCATTTGAGGAGTTCTTGGGTGTTGACTTGGTTACAAAAATTAGATCCAGGTTTTTCTTTTCATTCTTTTTTCATTCCCGGATTAGAGTTACCTATTTATATTGAGTTCAAATTTAGGTTGGGATCTTGGTCCCAACCAGTTGAATATGAAAAATATACTCACTTCTGTTAACTATGCTCTTTTGCGGGGCATCTAAGAAATAGTTTCTTGTGTTATGGTCATAATAAGGGTAATGCTCCCCCTTTAAAGAGTAAAGGTCAAAATTTGGTTGTCTCTACAAAAAATATTGTTGGTTCATCTTCTTCAATTTTGTGGTTCCTCTGGCTTCAAAGTTGGCTTTGAATCATTGCCCCTAGTTGAGGTAAATTTGGACTTTTTGAAGGGACTAGAGACTAGTTTTTACCGTCAAACTAATTTGAATTTGATGTTGTCGTTGCTTTTCTAATTAATACATAGTGGTCAAAATGGTCACTTCTAAGGGGGTTCTCACTTAAAAAAATCCTCTGGGTTTTGTCTATGAGCCCCTAGATTTAGACTTCAAAGCTCCATCTTTAGTGGTTGATCTTCTAACAAAACAAATTCTTCTGCCCCTTGAAGATTTCTCAGTTAATGTGTTTGAAGAATCCTTTGGAAATATATTTCCCTTTTGAGGATGCGCATGTTCCCTTCAAAAGGGAGACCCTTTTTTCTCTCCCACCTCCTATGTAGACTTTGGTGAAATCACTCATTTCTCAACCTACTATTTTGAAAATTTGTAAAATAGTTGATGTGAGTGAAAACTCTAAATATGGAAGGAAGTCAACCAAGGAGAAAAGAGAGGCTTGGGGTGCAAGCGAGGTGACCAATGGTAGTCAAAGTACATTGGAGCAATGTTACTCCCACAAATCGAAGAAGTGATATTTGTCTCTTAGAACATCCAGCGACTAAATGGTGTTAAAAATCTAATAAAATAAAATGTCCATATTCTCAAATATATATGCATATTCTCTCATTTTACTATTAATAATTGAAACTTAGTTAAATGCACTCTTTTATACATTTTCTATTATTAAAATTATTAAAATATAGAACCATTGATGTATTGATTATACTCATCTCTCCATTATATTTTAAAATATTCTTTCAGATATTCTAAACCATCTATTGAACCATTTCACTTACAACTAATTATTAACAAACCCTTCATTTTTTTATTTCTTATTATTTATCAATATTACATAGTTCCTAAATTTGATATCTCTAGCGTGTGTTTTTGTGTGTGTGTGTGTGTGTGTGTGTGTGTGTGTGTGTGTATATATACATATATATATATATATACACATATACATATACATATATATATACATATACATATACATATATATATATACATATACATATATATATATATACATATACATATATATACATACATATATACATATATACATATATATATACATATATACATATATATATACATATATAC
>MU228436.1:2332117-2358748 GCA_018584345.1 Thuja plicata
GTATGCTATTTTATATAATATTGACACTATACATAGCCATAAAAGTATGTGAATGGAGAAAGTCACATGTTGGGCAAGGCTAAATCATAAGCAACCATTCCAAAGAAGGAGAAAATGAAAAAGTTTATTAAGTGGAAAAACTTAAAGCACTAGGAGGTGGATAAAATGATTGTGATTATTTGGTTTCCCTATAGATTATGAACAAAATACTAGCTAGTAATCACAATACCTTCATTTTATTTTTGAACAAGAGGTTGAGTGTCTCAAACTAGAGAAACAAATAGAGTAAGGGGAGTTTTTTTTAATTTGCTAACATAATAGTTTCTTGTTCATAACGCTTATAAGAGTCTACAGATTGTTGAGACCAGCCATGAAAAAATCAATCCTTGACTTTTACTAATATGAAATGTCATTAATATAATTTGTTTTCAATAAGTTCTAAATTTTTAGAATATCTTAATTAAGCTTAATTTATATGAAAATATACTTTTTTTTTAAAAACTCAAAGTCAATGAACTTTATTAATGAAATGAAGGAAATATTTAATTTTAGAAAATAAAAAATGACAAACTCAAATATATTAGATTTAATCTAATTTAAAATATATTGAAAGTTATTTATTTGTAATTTTTTCAAATTGATTAAAATTATTAAATTACCAATCAATTCAAGTTATTTGAAATAAAAAAACCTTAATTTATACTATAGTGTACCTCTTAGCAATCTAATGCTTGAATTCGAATGGGAGTGGAATACTATAGAACCTTCTTTCTCTCTCCTCATTTTCTAGCTGCACTTAAAAAACATGAAGGAATAAATTAAGCCTCGAAAAAGTGTCTATTTCTCATATGAGAATATTCAAATGTCAAAAGAATTTTATCGGGCTAATTTGTGTGAATTATAGACCACTTAGCAAGAATTTGATGCTAGTAATGGGCTTTTTTTACTTTTGGATCCGATATGATAGCTGGAAAATTTATCGGACAATATAGATTGACAACTATATTTTTATAAAATCATAAATATGATATTTTAAATTATTAATAAACCTTAAAAAATAATATAGAGAATATAGTATTTTGTTTCATAATAAAAATATATGTTATTTTATAGTATTTATGATCAAGTACAAATATTTATAGAATTTTTGAAAATGGTAAAATTCAAATGTTTCTAAATTTTAAAATATTTTAACATGAATTTAGAAACTAATTTGTATTAAATTAGAATGTTTTAACAATAACAAAAATTAAATTTAAAAGAATTTAATAGAAATTATTGATAATTTAAAAAATAAATTGATAATTACGTCGTAGCCATTTCCATTTTGAAAATCCCCAGCCTAATTTTTCCATCTAACGGTTGGAAGTGGTGGAGAGGCCAATGACTACCATTGGATTCATCTGGCCCGTTTGTAGCTTTCTAACAGCTATCCGTCCTAGGTGTCTATCACCAGCTGTCCGTCCCCACCTGTCCATCCTTCAAACTACACATAGTTGGGTTTGCAGGGAATGAACCATCAATGTCAAACTAGGTAATCGTCATGAGAGCACGCCTCTTTTAGGGGTTCTTCCAAGGGGTCAATGTGTTTTGATAATCCCATTGAAAAAATTGAAATCCATTTTTGAAATCAGTTTTGAAATTTATACTATGACCTATGTTTGGGGTTTTAGGGAGATTGGAAATTCAGGCAATGAGACTTATTTAGGGTGCCAGAGAACAACTTTCGTTGCTCAGAAGTGATTAGCATTTTCTAGACTGACAACATTTATCTTTTATTTAGTGAAAAAACTAAGATGAAAACATTCATGTTTAGGCAAAGATTTACAAAGATATGCATATAAAATCGACAGTTTCAGAAAAATCGATAGGAACCACATACTTTTGGTTTTGTTTTTTTTAGGAGTTTACATGGTCATACGATCAAAGAACAAGAAATTAAAAAATAAAATTTAAAAAACCCGTGCACCGCACATACAAAATTTCATACATATTTGTTATAATTTGCACATTCATGTTAATGGACTCTACCACATTCAACTGAATACTAGCCACAAATTATTTTTCAGTCCATGATAAATACCAATCAACCAAGAGAGCTATGCCATAAGAAGTGGGAATGGGCTGGCTAGGAAAAAAATTCCTTCTCCAGAATATCTACAATAGAAAAAAACAAAGGTATATGAGTATTCTTCCTGGATTTTTGTATCCCAGAAATATTCTCTTAGATATTTGCAATGTGACCTAGCTAAGTAGATTAATTTGCAAATAGAGGCTAGTATAAGTGAGGAGCTAGTAGCTAATTTGATTCATGGGCATTTAGATGACAAGAGATGTTTGATTGTTCTAGATGATGTGTGGAGGAGTAGTGTAGAAGGTGACATTATACAAAGGCTTGGTCTTCCCATTGGTACTAATAGCCACTGTAAAATTGTGGTTACCACCAGAAGTAGAGATGTTGCTAGAAAAATTAGAGCTCACATCTATGAGATAAAGCATCTCTTAGAGGAGGATGGTAGGAAATAGTTTTGCCTCTTTTCCTTCACCGAGAGTGTAGAAAATAGGACGGCTGAGCATCTAGAGAGCTTGGCTCATCAAATTGTAGAAAAATGTAGGGGTTCGCCTTTGGTTGTTAAGACAGTTGCAACATCCATGTCAAGTTTTGTGGGCATAGGGGACTGGGAATCAAAGCACAGGCAACTGAAAAATGTACAAGAGACACAAGATTCCATGATGCAAATCGTCAAGCTCAGCTACAACTCTCTTCCTTCACATTTGAAATCTTGTTTTGCTTATTTCTCTTTCTTTCCTGAGGACACACATGTACTTTTTGTTAAGGTTGAAGAGACCCATTGTATGCATCAAGAATATCTGATATATTTGTGGATAGCTGAAGGTTTTATCCTACAAGAAAATGAAAAAGACCAGTGGGACATTGGGTTAGATTACTTGCACCAACTTGTCAATTTATCTTTGGTGGAAGTAAACATAGTTAGGTCCTTTTACACAGTGCATGACATGTTAAATGATTTGGCTATTAATGTACGTAAAGAACACAAGTTCGGATTCCATCTTCCCTTACAAGAAATAATCTGCCACCAGTTGCTACTAGGTAAAAAAGGTATAACCAATGATGTAGTTTCAAAAAGATCTCTTCGTGTTCAGCAATTTCTTCGAACGTGGGAGCACCAAGACACATAGAAGTATAAAATCAAGAAACAATTAAAATAGAAACCCAAAAGGAAATCAAAGGGGGCAATTTCTTAGTTCTGGTCATGTTGTGCATCTTTTGGGATTTCTTTATCAAATAGACACAAATCATCAAACTAGGAGAGTTAAAAAACATTTGTATAAATGATGAGTGTAGATTCTATATTATACAGTAACAACGAGAAGAATATATTGCCCTGCTTTACCAAGAATGTAGTCTTTAATGGTGATGTAATTCGTTGTGTTGTGTCTATCTTCTGATTGTCTCTATTTTATTTTTTTGTTTCATGTTTTTATACATTCAATCTTCTCTTTAAACTCAACATTATGCTCATAAGCCCTGTATAAGAGGTAGAATGCAAATACAATTCAAGAACGGAGGCCCTCATTATCACACCTGTGTCTTCTTGGACCCATGTGATCTTCTTCAATTGCAGCATAATAGCTCAATTCCACTCCAGGATTCAACTCTTTGCTAGTTCAAACTGCATAAAAAACTACAAAATTAAATATATTAAGGCCGCAATAGATAGTTGAAACATCATTTCTACATGCAGCAACACCTATTTAGGCCTATCTTGGTGTTGATGTGTTCTCTTGTATTGAAAATTGGAACGCCTCTCCACCATCTAATAAAAACCTGCCTAAATTAATATTGTACTATTTTACTTGGTTCGATCACTGAAGCTAATACGAAAGTTAGTGCAAAGAAAGTAAAACATTTTTTATTGGAGGAACATTACGGTGGAAGATATAGGATCAATACTGGCAGTTGTGGGTGATTCTAGAAGCTTTAGTTCAAAAATTCCCTTATGACTTGGCATCAGGAAGCACACTTCATTGTTGTATCTTCCATGGTATCCACCAAATGTAAAGATAAATTATTTAGCAATATAATAAACTTAGATTAAATATACTAATATTTTTTCATTTGATAATATTGAGCTTATTTTTTATTCAACTCATTTTAGTAGTATTTGTCTTCCTTGTTGTATCTTCCATGGTATCCACCAAAGGTAAATTATTTAGCAATATAATAAAATTTAGATTAAATATACTAATATTTGTTTATTTGATAATGTTTGGTTTATTTTTTATTCAAATCATTTTAGTAGTATTTGTAATATACTGATTTAAATTTCTATATATATATTTTATTAATGTTTTTTATTTTAAAAAGAAGCCAAAACTAGGGGCTGACCCGAACAGAAAACTAGCACGAGGAGTGCTGATAACCAGAAAAACACCCACAGCAGACCCTCAGCCTATGCCAATTTTGAAAACCAAAAACAAAGAAAGAAATTCAACAGGCCCCAGCTCCAACATAGAGTTGGTAACCAACCTGGAAGTCCTAACAGGCCCTAACTTCACCATGAGGTTGGTAACCAGCCTGTGGTAGTAATTAACAGTAGAGTTATCAATAATAGTAATAAACAATAGAAAGCAGTAATTAACATCAAAAATCAATCTGGTAGTCCTAACAGGCCCCAACCTCACCATGAGGTCGGTAACCAGCCTGTGGTAGTAATTAACAGTAGAGTTATCATTAACAGCAAAAAACAACAGATAATAGAAACTAGACATTAAACGAAGATCAAACAGGCCCACATCACCCAACTGGAAAGTCCAGTCAAAAAGGTTAACCATAGACAAAAGGGGCTAATTGGGGCTACCTTCCCCACCTTTCAATAGGAGCTTCAACCAATCATCCACAAGGAACTGGTACAGTTTTTCATCCTTACACTCACCTCCCGAGTTCATTTTCTCCATGTGAAGGAGTTGGAGTGTAGTGGCAGCCGCATGCATGACCTTCACTGCAAAATCTGCAATCTTGGTGAAGCTTTCCCTAAGATTATTGATTTCCATTCTCATTTCCTTTATCTCCACCTTAGGGTCAGACAGCAACTCCTGAGGACCAACATTACCAATTGGGGTGTCACTCACAGCATCAGGCAGTTTATCCTCTATTTTTTTAGGGTACTCTGGGGTAATATTTATAACCACCTGAGGGCTAGGGGACTGTGGAGATAGGAGCGGTGAGTTCACTTTCGTCTCTTGAAAGAGTTTTTCTTCGAGAGGTCATAGGCGGGGAGACCGAAACTGGCTGAGACTTGAGAGTCATGGCTTTTCACAGACCCCTCCACAATAGGGCTTTGCTTCTTTTTATCCTTATCCTTCTCCTCGACCTTAATTTTCTTTCCCACTTTAGATTTCCCCCTAGTTGCCTGCTTGATATCTTCTTCCTCCTCTAAATCTTCTTCCTCTTCTTCCTCTTCAGTGCACCTCTTTCTCACAGCTTTTTGCTTGTATCTAGTTTTAGTGGCTATTCTGTTAGATCTCCATTTGCTATCATTCTCGTCCTCCTCACCTTCAGAATCAATGGTGATTTGGTCACCATCAGCCGAACTCTATTTATTTTTCTTGGAAACTAGGGTTTTGGAGGAAGCCATGGGGTTGGATAGCGTGACTTGAAGCTCATTAGGGTTCTCAGAATGCTGTGTGGAGATATGAAGAGAAACAGTCCTAGGTGGGCAGAGGGCTAGATGGAAATTGTAAAGGTAGAGCATTAAGCCCTGATGGAGGATGCAATAATTCAGCCTAGATTTCATTTTTTCTTTGACATCCAGGATAGAAGCTTCCATGAATGTAGCAGAAAAAATGAAAAGGAGATGGAATCATTGTACCTGAAGTGATTGAGGAGAGGGAAATGGTAGTTGTAACAGGTGCCAAAGCGGCCTTCCAGAGTGATGTACCTCATCAGAACAAGGCACATTTTATTCCATGGATCGGGCAGTGAAAATCTATTGAATCCTCCCCTAAAACGTTCAGGAATCTCCATTTTTTTTAAAGAAATGTTTCATATGGGTGTCATCATGGCTTTTGGTGATCTTCTTCCATTTTTTCCCCTTTGTGGAGAGACTCGTGGCCTGCATGATAACCTCCTCATCAATCTCAAAGGTTATCCCATTAATTGTTACTTTACACTCATCCCAAGTTTTTACCAACTGCAGAGAGACAAGTTCATCACTGCCACCCATAGCCTTCATGAATGGGTAGAAACCACCCTCCTTGAGGTAGTTGAGAACACATGGATTTTTGATTAAATCATCCTCGATCCTAGCGGGTTCCACCCGCACCATATCTCAGCCCATCTCCGAGTTGTATTCAGGCAAGTCTTCCTCCTTGGTCTCAACTGACATCTCACCTTTCCTTCCTCTTTTCAGCACAATCCTCACTAGAGAAAAGCTATAAACCCAATAGGTGTAGCACTTTTGTCTACAAACAAAAAACCAAGTGGTAATAATGTCTTCCTTCTCATAGAGTTGGCCCGTACTATTCACATGGTTTGCCAATTTAAGCGAATAAGCTTTGTATATCAAGAAATGATATTTCCATAAAGGCTTGATGTTACAATTAATCACATCAGTCATTTCATTCTTTCCTTTGCACGTGTTATGCTCCACGTCTTCTTTTGATTTGAAAAAGCTCGTGCTCTTTCTAAAAATGACATTGATAGCTCATCTTTCAAGCTGGCGATAATTAATATGACCAAATCCCGTATCTCTTATAAAATTTGAAATGATGCGGCACCTCGTGAACTTGGCCACCAATTTTTTTGACCAATCAACATCAGCCTTGATAGACATTATTAAATTTGCTTTCTTTTTCCACAAGCTAAATAACATGCTTGGGTAGGGAGTTTAAGTTTCTCCAACATCTTAAGCCATTCACTGCAAGACCCATAGTTGCCAGCATGTCTGCCATTGTGTTACCTTCACGGTAAATTTGTTGTAGGTTGAATTCATCGAACCTGGGGAGCAGCGAACAGATGTCATGCAGCACATTTGCCAAAATCCAGCCAGTAGTATAGTTCCCTATATTTTATTAATATTTTAAGTAAAATATTATTTGTATTTCTTTATTAAATTATTCATTAAATTAATAAATTCGTTATTTATTTATTTAAAAACAAAGATTCATTTCTATATTTTGATATATTTTAGTTTGCATTTAGTATATTTTATTTTAATTTTTATTGAATTCTAATGTTTAATTATTTATCTTTTACTATTAAGCCCTAGCCCTAACCATAACAAATAAGCTCTAGAAACCCATTTCCTAAAATATGATTCCTTGATGACAGTTAATAATTATCCTGATTTAAAGCAACAAAAATTCATTAACTAGTTATAATTATTTTGTAAGCTTAATAATAATAATTGTTTAAACATCAAAGTATACAAATTTCTAAACAAATATTAGTAAATTAGGGGAAAGGATCCATTAGGTACCCACCTTAATTTTGTGCACTATTCTCATATTATTCATTTTACAGATTTATTAAATTACAATAGTTTAATTTAAAATAAAGAGATAATTTTTTTAAAAAAATGAGATATAGATGTATTCTAAATCATTTTTGGCAGCACCTGCTTGCCATTCAAAGACAACATAGAAGTGTTAGTACATCATGTTGATATTAATACTACTCTATATGGCCAAACAGAAATCCAACATGGAAATATTCCTCCACAGTGCTCCATTTTCATCTTTATTAATGGTATTTTATGGCACTTGAATATGAAAGTTCACACACTGGGAAAAGAGAAAACCATAACCACGAAACCCCAAACAATCCTACAACAATTTCTTAGATATTTTTGAATACGATGTCAGAACATACTTAAAGTTCATACATTTTCTCATTGTGCAGATTGATTAGGTAGCGCATATCGCAACTACACAGAATCCCTCATATTGTTCTACTGGAGATTCCCCTGCCCTCCATAGATGGACTCCAGGAATGCATTGAGTCAACTATAGATTTTCCATGGACGAGTGAGAGAAACCATTCCAAGCCCTGTTAGAAAGCCTTTCACCTGAATTTGTAATCCATGATATGATGCAATACCTGGCTTCTCTCAAGCTATTATTTTCTTGGGCGCCTATACTTAGTTAAAATTTGATGGTACGTTGCTTTGCAAGATGACTGACACATGTTCAACAAATGTTTGTACATTTATATGTTCCTTATTAAAAGGATGATATGGATACCATATAGAATGAATCTTATATTCATTAGAGATGGGATTCCTATATCTGGATGTGGCTAGAGGAAATTTTTGAAGACGGGAGTGACTTTAATTGTTGAAGAAGCGGCAATCGTACTCGGAAGTCTTTAAGGAATCCATGGGTAAGCCCGTCTGGAGAATAGATTGCCCTCTTCAAAAACCCCAATAAGAATGCCATCTAGATTGTGTAAATATGATCATTAGTTGTGAGCTCATACTTCTTAGCTTTATGATATCCCTAGCTTTGTTTTTTTAAACGTCGTAGAATAAAACAAAACAAGAAAAGATCTGATGGTTATAAATGTTGCAATGGTTGTCTATAACTCTAGTAGTTTCTGAACCATTGATCTACAATATAAGGTTACTCTTCTGGAGTAAGAAAATGTCTTCGGCATAAAATTAGCAATCGCATCTTGATGTGCAATGGATACGCTAAAGAAGTGTGGAAGGCCAATTATTTATTTTTGGTTTTTGGTTTTTGTATACTCACATGTGTGTTGTACATGAGTTTAATTAGTGGGGTATTCAACAAATTGACGTGGTTTATGTAATAGATGTCTCAATCAAAAAGTCATAGCATTGAAACAACTATGCATCCACTTAAAGGTATCGAAGTGTGATTGTAATAAAATCGTCTAAATCATGAAGAGAGAGAGAGAGAGAGAGAGAGAGAGAGAGAGACTAAAATGACCTTTCCATAACTCTACGGCGTTCCCATTGCACACTAAGATGCGATTGCTAGTCAGCATTTTTCTTAAAATGTAAAATGAAAGGCATTAAAATGACAAAACCATCATTAAAATCATATGACACATAAGGGTGACCGTCAAATTCGAGGCCTGCCACTTATCAATCCAATTCTTCAATTCTTAATGGCGGTGGGACACTGCAGAATCTTCTTGCTTTCTCCCAAAGAAATTTCAACAGGCGTTAGCGTGACTCACAGGAACCTTACAAAATAAATTATGTTTTCTAAGTCGATAACTTGAATAAAATTGGCCATTTGACGAAGTCAAAATACAAGAACTAAATATCTGATCGTTAAATTAATTTAAATTAGATAAGGTTATTTTAAAAATTGATTATACTCCACAGAACTCGGAGTGCATGTCCACCATCTCGTACCATTTTTAAATGAAATTTGGGCAGCTCAAGGTAATTTTTTAATTCATTCATAGGCAATTCAAAGGGCTGGTTACGTTTGTTTGACGGCTTGACTTTGGGCATCTCAAGGTAATTCTTAATCAATTAATATATAGGCAATTCAGCGGGCTGGTTACGTTTGTTTGACTGCTTGACTTCGATTTTGATATATCTATTGGCGAGTGCGTTTGCATTTTCCTCAGAATTAGCCTCTCAAGCTGTGACTTCGACAATGGGGGGGATTCATTGCGCCTCTCTGCTTTCAATATTCATTTTACTGGTCTCTGCCTCTGCTGATGACTCAATAAACATTACTGCTATTCTTGACGTGGCTACACCTGCGGGAAAGCAGGCCAACATGAGTTTACACTATGCTCTCCAACATGTTAACAAAAAGGCAGCTAATGGTACTCGCCTCAACCTCACAATTCGAGAACCCCGAGCAATCGTTGGAAACGGTGAGAACATTCTCTAAACTGTTTTACTTATTCTAATCACTCTTTCGTTTTTGTTTCTCAAAGATTTTGTGCTTGCTTCTCAAATTACTTGCTTAATTCTCACAATAAATTCGTTTGGGAGAATTTTCACACAGTTGTGAAAATGTTCAGTGGTGAGGTTGCGGCAATCCTGGTGCAGGACCCTCAGATTTCGAAGTTCTTGGCCTCCGCAGCGGAAGAAGTTCATGTACCAATCCTCTCATTCAGCGGTTCGCATGGATTTAGGGCTACAAGTGAGTCCAACTATTTACTTTCCACATTTCCTAGTCGTTATGATGAAATGAAAGCCATAGCAGCCATAGCAGCCTACTTTCAGTGGAAATCAGTGAACGTGCTGTTCGAAGATGATGAATTCTGGTTAAATGGTGTTTACCAATTGACCGAGGCGCTGCAGGAGTTTCAGGAGGTCTGCGGAAAAAACAGGACAACGGTTTCCCAGATTGCAGCGCTTTCATCTGGTTCGAGGGCAGAGCAAATTAGGGAAGCCTTGGTGGAATTGAACAACAAAAGCGGTATTAGGGCTTTCGTTGTGCACACTAGCGTTGAAGTGGCTCTCAAAATGTTCTCCGTAGCACAAGATTTGGGCATGATGGCTGAAAGCTATGTTTGGGTTGTCACGGATTCCATTGCTTCTTCTTTGGATTCTCTCTCGTCTTCTTCGATCCAAACATTGCAAGGAATTGTGGGAGTGAAAAGCGTTGCAACGCCCCAATTCAAAGAAATAGGGCAGAGGCTGGGGCTCATCTCTTCAGACGATGGCATCAACCGAGTTGCGATACAAGCGTACGCTTCTCTAAAGCTCGTTGCAAGTGCAATTGCTGCTTTACGTTCACAGGGTACAAAGATTGGACAAATTCCCATGAATGACACGGATTTCCCTGATTCGACGAAGGTTTTGAGACGAGGGCAGTTTCTTCAGCGGGAGATTGTTCAAGCAATATCCGGCCCTGTTACCGATGATTTAGCAACGCGTGAGTATGAGATCATTAACGTGTTTGGGAAAAGTTATAAAACAGTAGGGTTTTGGACGAAGGACACCGGGCAGCTTCAATCTGTACGGAAAGAGAAAAATAAGGTGGGAGCTATTATCTGGCCAGGCGATACCACTCATGTTCCCAACGGCTACAAAAAAATTGTGATAGGAAAGATGATTGGGAAGAATGCGTCTGATCCCGGTGAGTTCATGAGTCGGATTTCAGGTTACACGAGTGACACATTCCAGGCTGCTGTAGATACACTTGGGTATAATCTGCCTTTCGTTTACAAGGCTTTCGACAAAGGCAACTCAAATCTCTCTGACTATGATGCATTTGTAACGGAGATATCCAGTGGAAATGTAATTTTCCCCAATCCCTCTCCAGCTGTTGATGATTTCGAGTTTTCTACAGTAGAATTGTGCATATTGATTAATAGAAACTAGTTTTTGCTTGTGTAGACATTCGACGCGGTGGTGACGGACGCGACAATACTGTGGAACCGCTCGTTGTATGTTGATTTCACGCAACCCTACACCCAAACGGGTCTGGTGATGATGGTGCCATTAAAGAAAGCAAGAGGGCGGACGTGGACGTTACTCCATCCATTCACGGCAGGGTTGTGGGCTATTGCGGGGGCGTTCTTCATCTTCACGGCATTCCTTGTGTGGCTCATGGAGCATGACCACAACCCTGAATTCCAAGGGGGGGTCACTCAACAAGTAGTAACTTCGTTGACGTAAGAATGAATCTTATTACATGTCTTCAATTTCTTGCACTTTTATTTATCTTGTGAATTGGGTTTCCAAATTTGTCTCAGGACGATGATTTTTTCTTATTTTACCTTTGTATTGTTTTCAGATTGTCGGTCTCTGCCTTCGTATTTGCTCACAGTAAGTAATTCTGGAATTCATGTATTCGCCATGTTTTAACTAATTGATTTTCTTAGGGTAGGTCCCATACTACTGCTAACAGCTACTGTTCAATATTTTAAGAAGCATTATGCAATTTCAGAGAGTTGTATTGCATCTCTGCAACTGGTTTTAGGGTTCTAAATATCAATTTACCAGTAAGTAATTTAAGCCTGAAAATAAATTACAATTTTTCAGATATCCATGTGCAACAAGTGCAAAATTATAGCTCCTAGCATCACTGCCAAATGTGAACTTGGATAGGTCAGATTCCCATGGATACAGAACAAGAAAGCAAAGCAATGAAGATGAGCGGACACGTAGATGTCAATAACAGCCCTATAAACTATGACCGATGCTCACTGTAATTGAATTTGTTTTGGTCAAAGAATGAAAATATTGAAAAAATGAAAGAATGATGAATACCTAAAAATATGAGACAGAGCGCTTAAAAGTCTGTCTCATCTGAGAGGACTTTCTTTCCTTTCACAGCAAAATAATTGTTATACGGTCTAGATTTCAAATATAAAGCTCTGCTACTTTCGATGAAATCCGCAGCTGCTAGCTTCATCATTTTGTATTCTTAAAAAAATTAAGATTTTGATGTCTCCCAATTCACCTATTAATATGCTAAAAAACTCGTGGACGTGTACTGACAAACAGGAGAGGAATTGAGGAGCAGTTTGGGCAAGGGAATAGTAGCTACGTGGCTCTTCATCGCTCTAATATTGAACAACAGCTACACTGCACATCTCACATCTATTCTAACTGTGGAAAGATTGGTCCCAACAATTACAAACATGGAAAGCCTCACCACAAGCAATGTTAAAGTAGGTTACCAAAATAATTCATTTGTTAAAAGTTATGTCACAGATAATCTGCAGATACTTGAAGATAGATTGATACCTTTGGAAAGTCCCTATGATTACGTGCAAAAGCTGATAAGCGGGGAAGTGGGTGCCATAGTAGATGAGAGCCTATATGTTCAAATGGTGAAATATCTCTACCCATGTGCAAAATTCGAAGTTATTCATCATGGATACTTGGACACAGGAGGTTTTGGATTTGTAAGTAATTCTTCCGTATCACTACATTCAATACTTACCTTTATACGAATAATATATAAATTGCCCAGTTCTTAAATTGACATGCCTGTGACAGTTTTTTCGCAAAGGGTTACCATTTGTATCAGACATATCTGAAGCAGTGCTTGATATATCAGAGAAGCATTTCACAGTAGAAAGTATCCACAACAAATGGTTCGGAGAAGCAACGTCGTGTCCAGATCTGGAGACAGGGTTCGGCTCCAACAATACACCAATTACTCCGGGCAATCTGTGGATTCTTTTCGTTCTCACCGCATCAAGCTATGCTCTCACAGCATTGATTCATATTGGCCGAAAGTTGCATCAGAGTCGGCTAGATTGTGTTAGAAGACGTTAATTTCCCCCACCATGCAGCATACAGTGTGTTAAAACTGTTTAAATACAGGAGCAGTTAGAAAAATGATATTAAGAAATAAGGAGGATCGTACACATAGATCTCGAAGTTTCTTCTCCTCACTTCCCGTCTACAGTTGTTTTAGTTCTAGAAATAAATTGTAACTGTTAAATTAGTTTCCACATTCTATAAACTGATGGTCACGTATAGCCAATCAGTTATGACCTTTCAGTTTTTATTAGTTCCTGCCTTAGGCAGGATATTATAGCATTCAATGTAATGCTACTGTTTGTATTAGTTGTTCAATCAGAACATTATATTTTTCAATAACTTTTTGTATTGGTATAGTTTTAATATATTTTGAATTTTCTATATTGTAATAGAAATTATTTATCTCTAATTTTATTGGTTGAATGTCACTACAGTAGTATGTGAGGCTTTTGTCTTTTTGTAATAGATATTTTCATTTTAGTTATCCAATCATAACATTTTATTTTTTGACAACTTTTTACATTTGTATAGTTCTAATATATTTTGAATATTCTATTATTGATTTTTTGCTACTATTGTTTATAATACTAATAGAAATCTTCATTTAATATTTAATGTTCATCAAGCCAAATTTCGTAAGGCTTAATCTTTAGGACTTAGGCAGGAACTAGACGCTATGTGTCCTTGTTTTGTTTTGTTTTGTCTTCTACTCTTCGTTGATAGAAAACTCTCTATAAATGAGAGCCGATATAACCATTTTGAATGTTGTAGAAAATGTTGGATTTTCAAACTAAATCCAATTGCTCTGAGCCTCTCTGACGCTTCCAATGTCACATTCTGATCAGTCAAATAAATCTGCTCAAATTTATTGCTGCTTAGAGTAAATCAAATTTTATGTGGACTTTAGATCTTTATCCCCAACTGGCTCCTGACATGCAATTGCATTCAACTCAGTAGGTAAGTTTGAAATCAGATTATGACCTTTCAGTTTTTTTTTGTTTTGTCTTCTACTCTTCGTTGATAGAAAACTCTCCATAAATGAGAGTCAATGTAAAGCTCTTCATTGATAGAAAACTCTCCATAAATGAGAGTCGATGTAAAGTTGTTGTTGTTGTTGTTGTTGTTTTCTTCTAGTCTTCTGCTCTTCGTTGATAGAAAACTCTTTATAAATGAGAGTCGATGTAATCATTTGGAAAGAAGAAAAAGAAGAATCTATTTTGTATTTTAGAAAACATGTCACTATCTATTTTCTTTCTTTTGATTTCAAAATGCTATCAAAGCTCAGATTCAGTGCTTATGCAGATCTAAGGTTGCTATAGTTTTCGAAATTGGAGATTGTAGGGCATAATATTTGGTGACAGAAGCCCCTTGAAGAGACTAGTCTACAGACATGGGAACAAATAGTATCATATCCAAATCTCAAATTCCCATTATAATTGTAAGAAATATGATTTTTGGTCAATAAAAATGAAAACTTTATTTTTGATTAAAGGAAAACAGGTTTTAAAGGGACCTAAAACCCTAAACAGCCCAAATACTCTAGAAAATAAAACAACAGAGAACCAATTATGAGTCCTCATGCAACCATTAGACCAAAAGTAGGGGAAACATCCTAGAATGAAGAAAACATAAAAAAATAAAAAATAAAAATAGGGCCATGCACCCCACAAAGTATCAGTATAAAATATGGGAAAACTTCCCAGAAACCTTACATACATTTTAACAAATTATCATTCTTCCTATGTAACCATTTCCTCATTAATGCTCTGCACCTTGTTAACCACAGTGTCCACTAGACTAGCACCTTTGTCTTTTCTTTTGACTCTTATGATAGGGTCGAGCAACGAATCTGAACCAACACCTTGTTTTGCTCCTTGTCTCTTTGACTTGCAACTCCTAATAGGTGAAATAGTAGCACCTTTGGACAACCCCTGTAGAATCTTTGTTTGATCATTCAGCCTCTTCAGACCATCTGAGCTTATTTCCATAGTCATTCTACTAATTGCAACTACAAATTTCAATCTATCATAAATATTAAGATTATCATCCTCCAGGGCCTTAATTCTCTGCTCATGATTATTTTTAAGATCTTCAACCCCCTTCGCAAATTTTTGGGTCATTACAAGCAACTTATTCTCCACACTTCCTGTCTATAGTTGTTTTAGTTCTAGAAATAAATTATACTTTTAAATTATTTTCCAAATTCCATGGTGTACTGACCCAGTCACATATAGAAATTCCATTATGAACTTTCAGTTTTTTTTGTTTTTTGTTTTGTCTTATACTCTTCGTTGATACAAAACTCTCTATAAGTGAGAGTCAATGTAATCAATTTTAAAGAAGAAAAAGAATAATATGTTTTGTGCTATAGAAAATACATCAGTATCTATTTTTTTCCTCTGCTTTCAAAATGGTATCAGAGCTCAGGCTCAATCTTTATGTAGATCCAAGGTTGTTGTAGTTTTCAAGTTTGGAGATTGTAGGGCATAATATTTGCTGAAAGAAGACCCTTAGATTTCTATGGACACTGGTAACCTCCAAATTGTAAAGATTATTTTAATGGTATTTATATTATTTGAAACATCTTGTGTATGCACTACCCTCCAATCATGCCAATTGTGATGATATTTTTGGCCAATGTGAATCAACGATGTGAGAGCATAGCTTGATGCAGTGAGGAAAAAAAGAATCCATAGATTAGCTAGAGTAATTGGAGTATTGTTGGACTCCACCCCTTTCTCCAAATATGGGCATGACATTGGTTCTCTAAAATATTTTTTGTGGATACTTTGCACTGTGAAATGCTTCTTGTTACGATGGTGAGAAATATTGATTACACCTTTGGTCTCCTTGGTTGTTAAGCCCAATGGTGGTTCGTGAGATAGGTTAACCACCTCATGTGTATTTTATATGTCTAGTGGTCGTATGAGGCATTAATAGGTCGGTTGTTTGGTGTAACGGCGACCACTAGTTGTAACACTCCTCTGATATATTATACAATACTTGATATATATGTAATAAAAATGGTAACCCTTTGTGAAAAACTATCACAAACATGTCAATTTAAAAATTGGGCAATTTATGTAATACTTAAAGTATTGAATGTAAAGATATGGAAGAATTACTTTCAAATTTGAAGCCTCCTTTGTCTAAGTATCTATTATCTATAACTTTGAGTTTTGAACATGGGTATAGAGATTTCAGCATTTGAACATATAGGCTCTCATCTACAATCCCTCACACTTCCCTTATTATTTTCTACACGTAATCATAGGGATTTTCCAAAGGTACCAGTCTATCTTAAAGTATTTTTAAATTATCTATCTAACATAATTTTTAATAAATGAATTATTTTAGTAACCTACTTTAACATTACTTGTGGTAATGATTTCCATATTTATAATCACTAGGACCAATCTTTCTGACGCATGAGCATCATGTTCTCAAAAAAAATTCAATTTTCTGATTTTCTTGGTTTATCCTTTTTTTTATGTTTTCAAAGGCTTTCTTATTGTTCCTATTGCAAATTTTTCAAACACTTTTTATTATTCTTGTCATCAATTTAAGAAATTGGCGGTGGTTAGTTTGGCAATGGAAACTAACTCAGTTGGTTGGCTGGTAGTTCTACAAGAACAAATTATTCTTAAAAAAGAGATATGTTTTCCAGAGGGGGTTGCTCGGTGACATAGGTGAATCAATATTGACAAGAGAGAATTGGTGAAATAGACCGACTGGAGAGAGCAAAGTGGGAACATCTCTCTGAATTAATAGGTATAGATTTACAATGTAGGAAGGGATAAAAGTTGTATTTAAAGGGGAAGTTGAATTGATCCTTGAAGGATTGGAGGCATTTGTAACTATCCTTAGAATTGAAATATCATTGAATAATCATTTGAGGCAACTCTATCTAGTGTTCTTTGTTTTATGTAGAGTAATCTATCTTGAATAATAATTTAGTGTGTTTTCATTTTTGGGTCTTGTTTATTTGGGCTTTGTCTTTCTGGTTATTGAGTATTCAATAAGGACATTGTAAGGAGTAGCCTTGAGCTTTCTATTGATCATTTAGCCTATTTTCTCTGTTTAATCTCTATCCTCTATTTTACAAGTCAGGGTTGTGGTCATAGTGGTATAAGAGCCATAAAGAACTTGGGAGCTTTAGAGAAAAGACAATATGCCACAAAGAAGAGCCAATAGAGGAGGTGACAGAAGAAGTCAAGAAAAAGGAATGTTTGAGATGATCTAGAACATTATGGAAAATTTGGATTTCATAGAGAGGGCACAAAGAAAAGGTGTGGTGACTGATGAAGGTAGTAATATAGAAGAAGAAAAGGAACCCAAAATCAATGATGGATCTATTGTAGAACCAAATGCATAATATGAGATATTACTAAGAGCAATCTTGAGTGTAGGATCTAAGCCTAAGGTATAGATTTATATATATTCTAGAAGCCTCAATGATGAGGAATTTCTTGATTTTATTCATGAGCTTGATAAATATCTCGATTTTGAAGGAGTGGTAGAAGAGAAGAAAGAAATTTTTTCTTGTACAATATTGAAAGACCACGCTATAATGTGGTCGAATTATGTCCAAGTGGAGAGATAGAAGAAGAATAAGGAGAACATTAAGTCATGGGATAGAATTGTAGCTGAGTTGAAATTCTAGTTCCTTCTAAATGATTACTAGATTAATATTTTTAAAATATTGCAGAACCTCAAACAAAAGGATATGTTAGTAAAAGACTATAATGAGGATTTTTATAAGTTGGTGATTAGATCTTCTCATAGTGAAGAAGAAATGGATAAAGTGGAAAGATACTTGAATGGATTGAATTTTACTCTGTAGGATGAGATGAGTCTTGTAACTCTTAGAACACTTGAGGAGGCTTACAAATGGGCCCTTAAGGAAAAGGAAAAATTATTGAGGAAGAAAACCTAGTAAGAAAGAAAGAGGAGAAGAGGATTTAAAGGAAGAGGACAATAGGTTGGAAGAAGAGAGTAGTTTTGAAGAGGAAAACACATTATTAAGAAGGGGCGAGTAGCTCTTGTGAGGTAGCCAGTAGTGAAAGAGGAGGCTATCAAAATAAAGGAGGAACATCTCATGAAAGAGGTGTATTTCAAGGAAGAGGAAGACGCTTTGATAGTAAATGCTATAAGTGTGACCAATATGTTGGACATAAAAGTTGGGATTGTCCAAAATCTTCTCAAGGAGGTCATACCAATTTTTAAAAGGAAAATCAAATTATTCAAATAGACTAATAGAGCATGGGGACATATTCTAACCATAAAGATGAATAAAAATTAGGAGACTCATTTTTGTTCAAGAGGGTATTGTTGAAGCCACTCAAAGAGAGCCAAGAACTAGTTCAAAGAAAGGCACTATTTAAACCAAATGTATGTCAAAAGATAAGTTTTGCAAACTAATTGTTGATTGTGGTAGTATGGATAATATTTTAGCCAAAGAGATAATAGATAAGTTCAGCCTCAAGATAACTAAACATTCTATGCCATATATAGTTTATTGGTTTAAAAATGGCACCAATTATTGGTTGATGAACAAGCCCTTGTTTAATTTCAGATTGGTATCGATAAAGATAGTGTATTATATGATGTAACACCTATGTATGTCATGCATTTCTTGGTATACCTTGGCAGTTTGATAGAAAGGTGGTGTATGATGCAAGGCACAATACATATACCTTTGATAAGGATGGTGTTAAGGATACATTGATGCCTATGTGGAAACAAGAAGAGAATAGAAACAATAGCAATAATAAGGTAATTACATGGTAAGTGGTAAAGATGTTTTTGAAGACATTATTTTTCCATTAGTATACAAAAGGAAAACAATTTTTGAACCTTGAGTAAACCTACACCGAAAGATAGACTTTCAGTAACATCGAAAGCACAGATATCAGAGATCACCAAATGTGTAGAGTTTGAGAGGAACCCGAAAGATAAAGTGGAACCCGATAGGAGGAAACTGAATGAGGAACCCAAGAGAACAGGAATAGTGCAAACTGAAAGAAGAAAATAGTGCAACCCGAAAGATAGTCAAACTGATTTTAGAGAAAACTGAGCATCAGACACTGAAAGTCAGTTACAGCCTGCAAAAAGTGGATCTAACTTCTACGTCAGATAAAAAAACTCATAATATATTTATAGAGGTTTGTTTTTTTTAAAACCATTACTAAAGGCACAAGTAAAATTATTGTAATTGTTTTAATCAGTCTAACTGATTGAAAACATGCAGACTAGGAGATCACGGTAAAGTTGTAAACCTGTGATCATAGAGTTAACTTTGTTTTACGTAAAACTTAATTAGGTCAATCTATCTTATAAATGATTTTGTAATAATTCTAAATGGAGAAGAGGAGGATGAAAGTAGCCAATGAGAACATCTATGGATCAAATTGAGAGTTTCAAGAACCAAAATAGCAAAAGTTGAAATTGGTTATCAAGAACCAAGAACAGAGGCTACCGAGAAACAAAGTTATTATTCAATCGCAATAGGTGATACACATATACATGTAATCTTGAATGGATCTATAATCATAAATAGTAGATTGCATACAATCAGGTCAAAGAGTAATTTGCTTACATTCTTACAAGGGGAGCAAAAGTAAAAATCATTTCAAGGAAGGTGGATTTAACAATTGAATTGTAAATCTCTTAACCGAGTGCACACTAAATAGTGTTGCAAAATCTCTTAACAGAGTAGAATTTAACAGGTCTCCATAGATACTCCTAACAGGGTAGATCATCAGAAGTGATCAAATTGTAAGCCTTAATTGGTCCCTTCCAATCTGCATATAGTAAATATTTTTTGGGTGCCATCCCCACCGCATTTTTTACCTTCTTACAGAGGTTTTTGCGATATCATATCTTGTGTTGTGATTCAATTACTTTCATGAATGTTTCTATGAATGTTAACATGTTTTATTAAATATGCCTTACAGAAAGAAAGTATAGAACAAATGATTGGATAAACAATTGATTACATAAAGGATAAAAGAGATAAAAAAAATTAGAGGTACTGATTCACCCCTCCCCTCTCAGTACACACTTCCCATTATTTCCAACAATTGGTATCAGAGCTAGATTTCTTATTTGGAAAGCTTAAAGGCTTAAGAGAAAAGATCATACAATGGAGAAGTACGGACTTCACAAAAGTATTGAAAATCAGAAGCTAGAAATTTAGATCTTCTATGAGTAGTACAAAGAAGCTAGAATAAAGATGAGATAGTTTTTAGATGAAAGAAAGATTATGACATCTCGCTGTAATGAGACAAATTACCAAGAAGAAGAGATACCAGATCTATTTGAGTTTTTAGGATCTACTACAAGCAAAGCATCAAATACATCAGAAGAAAGCATCACAAGCTTAAATGAAATCAATCAACATCTGGTTGGTTAAGTGTAATGTCTCCAAATCGGTCTAGAGACACATATGGTAAGAATGATTGATGTCATGAACAATGCTAGGCAAGCTGAGCAAGAAAGAACACTAGCTATTGATGATAGAAGAAATATTACTGAAAAGCTACAAGAAAAATAGTCTGAAATACAGAGACTTATAGAACATCATCATGAGATTAAAAATCAGATTATTCTTATGAGTCAAGAGGAAAACATAATGAATTTTGATCTCATTGAAAGAATAGAAGCTATCGGTGAGCTAAGGGAAGAAAATGAAAAGCTGAAACAAGAACTCATAATTTAGCAGTAGCATAAAGAGATAATCATGAGAGATGAAGAAAGTAATAAAATAATAGATGATTTACTTGATGGACAAAGGAGTGCCAACAATAGCACTGGACTAGGCTATATCGAGAATGAAGAATCACCCAAACAAGATGATCAAAAGAATCTCTATGCAAATCCAAGACCAAGAAAGCTGACATGCAATCAATGTGGAAAGTACGGGCACACATCAAATGTATGGAGGAGAAAAATGAAAGGTATTCCTAAATCCACATCTTCATTCATAGGATTCTATTATAAATGTAACAAGAAATGGCATAAAGCATATGAATATAAGTGTTAGATGAAACAACCAAAGAAGGAAACCTACATGGACAAATATTGTCCTACTTACAAAATGCATGGGCACACTAATCTTGAATGGTGGAAAAATAAAAAGAAGCCTAAAGGTCAAGAATCTGCCCATCAACTGAAAAGAGTCAGTAACCAGTATGTATGGGATTACAAAACATGGGAAAATTGCACAACATTTGGAAGATTTGGTCACATTGCTGCAGATTATATAAGAAAATGGTCAAGAAAGCCTAGAGGATGGACTAACCCCAGAATGGCATGTTTACACTGTCATAAAGTCAGTCATCTCAGAAACACTACAGAGACCAAATGACAGATGCTAGCACCTTTGCCAATAGACACACCATTGAAAACATCAGGAAGATGAGAAATAAAATGTGGAGGAAAGCTACAAACAATGATTAAGATGGACCGCGCAATGAATTTGGTGAAACCCTATCCAATGGATCTATTGACATCACCACCCTCACCTAAGTAGAACAATTATGGAACTACATAACACCAATTTATATTTTATATTAGTTCCATCATACATAATTGAAATGCCAAATTAGAATGATTATAGATGCACTATGTTATTCCTTGTTAAAATTTGTGAAAACTATTTTCATCGGTTAATACATACCAAAATGCATCAGTATACATTCAAAGCTGAATTGTTTGAACTTACTTAGAATCATCGGTCAACATGAAAAAAAAAAACTAAAGTTGCTAATGTAAACCGAACTCTGTCGATAATCAAGCAAGTTGATAAGTTGTCTTTTCAATACACCGAAACCTGTCGGTAAAAAAATGACAAGTTAGACGACTGCCCCAAAGCATTGCATGGTCACCGAAAGGGAAGTTAGTGTATCAACCGATGACTCTTTCTTCACACACTCAGGGTACTCCAGAGCACATTACTATCAATGATGAAGATGCCACAACAACTAAACTAGACAAGGAAGAAAACAAGAACATGGATGTGGTAGATGAAACATGGGCAGATACAACTGTGGACAAAATAGTTAATGACATAACTGATGACCTTGTCGATGAGATTAAGCCAGATGAGGATATTACTATTGCAACATATCAACCAAAGGAACAAGATACATCCGTTGACACTGCGCAGGTAGACACACCAGGACAAAATCCATTATTGATATATGCTATCAATATGCCAATATTGATGGAAGCCATCAATATACTCTAGTTAAAGGAGAAAACACCAACCAAAGATGATAACATACCCAAAGACAAGGATGATACAAAAAAAGGATGCATCTGAAGAAGAAAAGAAAGACACATCTGAAGAAATGAAAGATGCTACTCATGCACAACAAGAAAAATTTGCTGATCAGAAAAGTGAAGATGAGAAGCAAGAAAAAGATGGAGAGAAAAAAGAGAAAAGTGAAGAAGAAAAGAAAGATGATACACCACAGCATACAAAATAAAAATCTACATATGAACCCAAGGTTAATGAGGAGATGTCTTCACCTAACTGACAGGTTGACACTGAGCAGAAGGAAAAATAAAATTCATCTACCAAGCCTTCACCGAGAAATTTAGAGAAGACAAATGAACTAGCAATAGTAGTTCACAAATCTACAACCACTCAAATCTCAAAGAAGAAGAAGAAAAAGAAAAAGAATCCAGTTAATTTGGATGAAATTATTGATATTCTAGTATGTGATCCTAGAACATTAGATCCAATGAACTAACAAAGTGTGCAAGACTTTGTGAGAGAAAAGCTATCCAAGATAAGCTTAGGAAAGTGACAAAAGAATCAAAGGTACTTGAAACTAGAAAAGACGTACTACAATAGATAGTGCCTAACACTAGCATTGATCAAGATAATCCTATACTTTATCAATTGGTAGTTCTCACAGAAGCTATCACATCTCAGAATGTAGATGCTGAAAAGGCAATTGAAGAGCATGCAGATTAGAAATTATATTTCAAACTAGAAGAGAAAATCAGCCAAGAAGTGGCAGAGAACAAGGTGAAGCTATCGGAACTTGTAAGTATATTAGACCCCATCATTTCAGAAGCTATAACCTTAGTCCAAACTTTATGAACTTTAGATCAAATCAGTAAGGAGTATAGTGAGAAGATAGCACAAATTGATCATGATCTACAAGCAAGTGCACAAGGTCTCACTAATAGTAAGATGCAAACATGTTTCACTATGAACAGCTCAAGCAAGCAATAAAGCTGAGACAGGACATTCAAAATGTAGAATCAAAGTTCATAGATGAGGTAATCGATCTCCAAGCCCTAATTTTACCCAATCTCACATTACTGCAGTAGCACATGACACTGGAAAGAACATTGATTGCCACCCCTGAAATGTTTGTCCTAGACAACATTTATCATATGCATGCCAGAATTGCATTAGAGCACATGGCTCTGGAACACCTTAAGGAGAAATGGGAATAGATGATGGAAGAAATGTCAAACTCTCATTCCCATATTTTGGACAATCTATAAGTTACACATTTTTGCCAAAATTTTGACAACTTGTAAGTTGTACGTCTTTGTCCTTAATATCAAAAAAGGGGGAAATGATATGTATATATATCATAAGGTGAATAGGTGAAAAGGAGAAAGGGAAGTATAAGTATGCATGTACATATATACTATAATGCATACAGTTAGGGGGAGTCATATAATGACAAGATATATACATGTTGTACATACTAAACATGTTAGTATTCATACACATATCAAATTTTTATACTAATCTCAAAGGGGGAGATTGAAGACATTATTTTTCCATTATTATACAAAAGGAAAATAGTTTTTGAACCTTTGGTAAACCTACACTGAATGACAAACTTTCAGTAACACCAAAAGCACAGATATCAGAAATCACCGAATGTGTAAAGTTCAAGAGGAACCTGACAGATAAAGTGGAACCCGACAGGAGGAAACTACCAGAGGAACCTGAAAGAATAGGCATAGTGAAAACTGAAAGAAGAAAACAGTGCAATCCGAAAGACATTCCAACTGATTTTAGAGCAAACTGAGCATCACACACCGAAAGTTAGTTACAGCCCGCAAAAATTGGATCTGACTTCCACGTCAGATAAAACACTCATAATCTATTTATAGAGTTTTGTTTTGTTTTAAACCATTACTTAAGGGACAAGAAACATTATTGTAATTTTTTTAATCAGTCTAACTAATTGAAAACATGTAGACTAGGAGATCAAGGTAAAGTTGTAAACTTGTGATCATAGAGTTAAGTTTGTTTTATGTGAAACTTAATTAGGTCAATCTATCTTATAAATATATGTTGTAATCATTCTAAATGGAGTAGAGGAGGATGAAAGTAGCCAATGAGAACATCTATGGATCAGGCTGAGAGTTTCAAGAACCAGAATAACAAAAGTTGAAATTCGTTATCAAGAACCAAGAACCGAGCAACAAAGGTATTATTCAATCACAATAGGTGATACACATATACATTTAATCTTGAATGGATTTGTAATCAGAAATAGTAGATTGAATACAATCAGGTCAAAGAGTAATTTGCTTACATTCTAACAAGTGAAGCAAAAGTAAAAATCCTTTCAAGGAAGGTGGATTTAACAATCCACTTGTAAATCTTTTAACTGAGTGCACACTAAAAAGTATTGCTAAAGCTCTTAATAGAGTAGAATTTAACAAGTCTCCACAAATACTCCTAGCAAGTTAGATCATCATAAGTGATCAAATTGTAAGCCTTAACCGGCCCCTTCCAATCTACAGATAGTGATGATTTTGTGGGTGTCATCCCCACCACATTTTTTACCTTCTTATAGAGGTTTTCTGCAATATCATATCTTGTATTATGAGTCAATTACTTTCATGAATGTTTCTATAAATATTTACATGTTTGATTAAGTTAAAGAATTGATATGTCTTACACAAAGAAAGTATAGAACAAATGATTGGATGAAAAATTGATTACATAAAGGATAAAAGAGATAAAAGTTTTTAGAGGTACTCATTCACCCCTCCCCTCTCAATACACACTTCCCATTGTTTCTAACATTTACATGATATGAAGAATGAGGATGTAGCTATTTTTTGGTGTTTAAATGTGAAATTGTACTCACCTTTACAAAAATAGATGATTTTCCCAAAGGGATACAATAGATTTTGGAGGAGCATAAGGAAATTGTAGAAGTTGATTTTCCCAATGATTTACCTCCTATGAGGAGTATTATTCACCATATGGATCTGATTCTAGGAGCTAGCCTTCCAAATAAAGTTGCATATAGATTGAACCCTAAGAAGAATGAGGAGATTAGAAAGCAAGTGGAAGAACTACTAAAGAAATTTTTGATAAGAGAAAGTCTTAGCCCTTGTGATATTACTTTTATTTTAGTGCCTAAGAAAGGAGATGAATGGATAGTGTGCACTTATTCTAGAGCTATTACTAAGATAACTATTAGATATCAATTTCCTATTCCTAGGATTGAAGATTTAATGGATTTTTTAAGTGGCTCAATGTATTTTTCTAAAATAGAACTAAAAGCTTGTTACAATCATATTAGAATGGGACTTAGAGATGAGTGGAAAATAGCGTTCAAAATTAATGATAGATTATATGAATGGTTGGTTATGTCATTTGCACTTTCTAATGCACCCAACACTTTTATGAGGCTTATGAATGAGGTTTTGAAAGAATTCCTAGGAAGATTTTTTATTGTATATCTTGATTACATTTTAGTGTTTAGTGGTTCAAAGGAGGAACATCTAGAGCATTTACATATGTTTTTGAGAAGGTTGGATGAGGTAAATTTGTAGGTCAAGCTTAAGAAATGTATATTTTTGCAGACTGAACTAATTTACTTGGGTTTTGTGATGTCCAAAGATGGATAGAAGATGGATAGAGAGAAGGTTAAAGACATTGTTGATTGTAAAAAACCAAGATGTACAATGGAGGTAAGAAGTTTCTATGGCCTTGCTAATTTTTATAGAAAATTTATAAATAATTGCAGTCATGTTGTTGCTACTATTATTGAAACCATTAAGGGGAATAAAACAAAATTTGAATGAACACGTAAGGCTGAGAAAATTTTAATATTTCTTAATCAAAAAGTGAGTCAGAAGCCCATTCTTACTTTGTGCAATTTTGATAAGTTTTCCTAGTTGAGTGTGATGGAAGTGGATTGGCTAGAGGAGTTGTACTTAGTCAAGAAGGTAAATCAATGGCTTACTTTAGTGACAACTTGAATGCAGGGATAACTTTAAGGAATCCCCCCCTCCCAAAATTTATAAAATTGTGGCGAATCACATGTCATTTGGGTGAAAAAAAAATTATTGGTGTTGGCGAATTATGCGTCAATCAATGGATATTTGGTGG
>MU228436.1:2360764-2399601 GCA_018584345.1 Thuja plicata
ATCATAGTGGCGAACGTTCCGACCACAATATGACTATTTTATAAAATCAGGGCGAACCGGTCAACTAGTATACGGTGTTTTTTTTCGCCAATTTCTATAGCCCGATCGGGACATATTCGCCAATTGGTGAATAATCGCCACTAAAAAAATCCCTGCTTGAATGAGGCTAAAAATAAATACTCTACTTATAATCTAGAATTTTATGTCTTAGTTCATTCAATAAAAAAGTGGAGGCATTACTTTCTACCCAAGGAATTTTTAGTGTATACAAAAAATCATGCTTTATAATTCATTAATAGCCAACAAAAACTAAATCAAAGGCATGCTAAATAGGTAGAATATCTTGAAATTTTTAATTTTCTAATGAAGCACAAAAGCGGACAATTGAATAAGGTTGCTGGAGCATTAAGTAGGAAGAATTTATTATTGCATTAAGTTTAAACTAATAGTGTCAGTTTTGAAAGTTTGAAAGAATATAACGCAGATGATGCTGATTTAAAGGAAGTATTTGAAGCTTGTAGATATCCTATTAGTAGAGATAGAGGACCATAGATGGATTATATTCTATAGGAGGGTTTTTTTTTTCAAAGGAAAAAAATTGTGCATACTTAAAGGTTCTATGAAAGACAATTTATTGAAAGAAAAACATTATGGAAATCTTGTTGGTCATTTTGGATAGGACAAAACTTATTTTCAGCTAATCACTCACATGACTATTGGCCATATATGTTAATTTATGTCATGAAATATCCTGAGAGATGTAGATTTTATCAACATTACAAAGAAAGGAGTTATAATAATGGTTTGTATCAGCCACTATCGGTTCTATCTAGATCATGGGACTCTGTAAGTATAGATTTTTTCCTGGGCTTGCCTCTAACTTAGAGAGAAAATGATTCAATGGATTTACTTGTCCTACAAGTATGGTTTCATCACCCTTCCTATTGAATTTGGTAAGAAATGCTCTCATATCACCTTTATTATCATCCCAACTTCTGATCAATTCCAAATAATACTTGGACTTCCTTGGCTCGCTTCTATGAAATCTATTGCTTCTCCTATTCATAAGTGCCTTAAGTTTCCCCATTATGAATAAATTATCACAATCAATTATAATTTGTATATACCTTTATCAAAATGAACTTGGATGGTGAGAGTGTCGATGGTTATGATGAACTAGACTATTTCCCCCACTCCCAGTCTGATGACAAGAGTAAAGAGTCACTATCTGTATTAGTGAGTGTCTATGGTGATGATGAGGACAAAACTATGGGAGCCCATATTACTAGGGAGAAAGTTAAAGATCCTAAGGTCGCCGAGGAGGAAGTGGGTGGCCAAAAAGCTCCTATCTTGGTCAATTATGCAAGTTTTGAAGAGCATGTTTTTCCCATCTCTCTGAAGCTTGAGGTGGTTATGGAAGTACATTCAGAGAGGAAAGAGGAGGAATCCCCAGGTCATGACACTGCTGAGAAGGGAAAAATCCCTACTACTTCTAGGAACATTACTTTCTCTAGATTGGTGGATATGCAGGAGCGGAATATCCAACTCCTCCAACATGACATGGACGAAAAAATTGAGCCCCCATTTAGAGTTCTTCAAAATGTGAAGGCAATGTTAATGTACTCATTTCATCTGATAAAATGGGTATTTAAGGAAATCAAAAGTCTCCATCTCATGTTCAAAGCTCTGTCTTCTCGTGTTGATCTTATCCAAGGTAATCAAGATTCTAGGTTGGCAGGGGTTGATGGTAAACATAACAAGCAGGATGGAAAAAATTTGAAGACTCTGCATGAAAGATATGACATTCTGGAGAACACTTTGAAGAAACATATGAAGGATAATAATATCTTCATGGGTTCCACTATGGAGTGTTTTAATTCCATTAAATGAAAGCTAAATTCTGGATCCCCAAGTGTGAAGATCGATAATGAAAAAGATGACATTAAAGATGCAGGTATGCGAAAGCGCATGTGTTCGACCAAGAAGAAGAAAATCCAAGATAGGATTTTGGAGCTTTTGGATTTCAACATTTCCATCAAGAAGGTCTCCAAAGCTAAGAAGGAAGCGGAAGGCACTCTCCTAGAGTTTGTCTGGTTCCTACAGTTCCCCTAATTTTTTGTTGCTTTGTATTTTGGCTTTTGATTTCCAGAGGGCCTAGCTAGTTTCTAGATTTTTTCTTTGGTTTGCTATTTGGTTCTGGGTGTTGTGAGCTGGGTGTCAGTCTTGTCTCTATTTAGTCCTTTTTATGATGTCTATCTTTTTATAATGGTTGTAAGGGGTTTCGGGTCCCCATAAAACCTGTTTTTACCAACAATCAAAAACTTTAACCTTGAATTCTTTTGGACTAACATGCCTCAACCTTTGCAACCTTTCCAATATCATTACTTTATATCTAACGTAAAACACTAAGATGAATTTATTTCAAAATTGTGCAACCATATATATGTCACATCTCATTTTCTTGGACCTAGACTCCTTCCAACACCTTACATTCTCCCTTGTGCTTTCATTAAACCACCCATATCCTTTTAAATATTATAATCTTCCATCTCTCAACCTGCTAAAGTTCCTTTTGTTCATCCTCCTAAGGAAGAAAAGGAACCCACTTTGATTTATCCTAAACCTTCCAAAATATTAAGAAAAATCAAATGCAAGTGATCTTCTCATGACAACCGCCATAGATGTCATGCTAAGGCACATGATATTTCTTCCCAAACTATTTCATCCCCTAAAACACCTCATATTTTTTTCCCTTTGATCAATCCATGCATATCCCAAGGGAGGAAGTTAATCTTATGAAAATTAAATTGTCTATACATAATTATTCTAATTTTTGTACCAACAATCCTTTTGTGATTAATTTAAATGACAAAGATACTCTTGATGATGATTTTATGGTTAATGATGAAATTAATGATATTGATCTTATGGTTCTAATGATATGTATGAGCCTATTTAAATTAATCATGAATTATTTACAATATTTTACAAATTTGTATCTGTCACTCCTTACGACAAAAAAAGTGACTCATCATTAGAGCATGGTCCTTGTCTGAAACTTGGAGTATCTTTGTCTACCATGCTTGATGTTTCTCCTTTCACATGTTTATCACCTTCATTAAGCAATATCTAGAAAGAATGGTTATCATATGATACGCTTGAATAACTCCTCTTTTGTAGTAGATTCTTTTACCTATTTTCTTTTTCGTAATGTGCTTCTCCCATGATGTGCTTCTTGTTCTAGATTATTTTTTGGGGTTCTTTAGATGTCCCTTTTTCTTCTGTTGTGCAAGGTCATAAAGGGATCAAATATATATCATTATATTCCTCTATTTTTATCTCATTTCTAATATATCATATATATTTTATGGCATACATGTGTTATTATTGTAAATGTGTTTTTTTGTTGTCTACTTGGGGATGATGCAAAGCAATAGTAGCCATCTATCCCTTGGGCTTCACAATGTTGACCCAAAAAGAAATGTTTTAATTTCCCTTATGTTCTCTTCTTCCATTTTTCTCATAGTTATATTACCTTTAGTATATGAGGTCAATTCATTACAATAATTCTTGATATACATGATTTATCACTTATGCATACTGACCCCAAAGTTAGTAGATCAATTATGTGCTATTTTTGTCGTGTGTTTATTTTCCATGATTTTTGCCTTGTCTACAACATGTCACAGTAAAAATGTGCTTGTCTTTCAGATGCATGTAGACTACCTTAAAGTTATTTCTCATATTAATGCATACACAATTTCTTTAGCATGGGGGCATACACTCCACTCCTTGTTAGACATTTTTGCACACACCAAAAATATAATTTTGTAGTCATTTTTTTAGATAAGTTAGTGTAGACACCTAGAAATGCCCTCATGAAAACAACAAAATTCCTCTATTAATTAAATAGGCACTTACATTTATTTAATTAATTCATTGGCCTCTTCATGTATTATTTAAATATTAAATGTTTATTGTTTATTTAAATAATTCATTGACCTTTTCTTTATAAAAAATTAAATAAATTCTTATTTATTCATTTAAGATTTTATCATGCTCCATTTCTTATATTTATGAAATAAAAAAAAATTTATTTTATAAATTCCTAAATCCTCTTCTTTCATAATCAACCAATCATTTTTCAATCACATGGACCAACTCCTAAACTTTTACCATTGTGCCACTTGTCATTCATCTCTTCATTTGACCTTCTTCCACTTAGCTTGTGTTGAGGTTCTATGCACCTTGAAAAGTTAACATATGTCTTGGACACCTCTTAATCCTGGGTACTCACTTCTTTTGCCTCTTAATCTCCTTCACTTACACCAAAACCCTACCTACCATTTTAATATTGGTCACTCATTTATCACCTCTTAATCTTAATCATTTGTTTTCATGAGGTTTATATAAAATATTTTCTCCTCATTTTAACCCTAATCACATCTTGTCTAATCTCATAGCTATCTAATCTTGCTATTATCTTGCTATCTTATTATATTATTTCTCTCATACTATCATGTCTTACATAGTATTTTCATCAATCAACCAATGTCCCTTCTCCTATAGCGTCATTTGCATGTACTAACAAATTTGAGAGCACCAACATTTCAAATAAAATATCTTGGAAGATATGAGGACAATGGAGTCAATCATCTCCTGAGTGCATTTGGTAATATTTTTTTTGTTTATTTTACTTATTTATGTACTCTTGAGGAAGAGCTCTATTTGATGATGTTGGATTTCATTTTCTTACTTTGGGCTTATGGTTAGGCTTAGTGGGTATGCAATATAGGATTATTCCAATTTCATCATCGATATTTTGGCATTCTCGGTGGGAGTATTGTGTCTTTTAGATCTATATATTTAGAGGTTTCTCTAACCTTTGATTGTTGTTATTTTTAATATTTTCAAGGTGAACCCTTGTACAGGTAGAGGATAAGACATAACCCTAGGGTTTTCAATGATTTGATAATATCTTTCAAAGGCTTTGAATTTTTTTGTGAAATTTTTATTACACCTTGGGGATGGTATGAAGAGGTCTCATAAATCAAATATTTCTCATCAATTTTCCCTAGCTTAGAGCGTATGATTGTGGATCAAAGAAGCATAATTTTTTTTTTGGAAAATGTAAAATCAAGGTGCACTTGTTCCAAACCATCTTATTTACATTATAAAAAGTGATCATTTTTATCCTTTTTATCAAAAAATCATTTCTTTCTTTTGGTCAACTTGTTTTGGATATCAATACAAACAAATAGGAAAGAATGGTTAACTAGTCATACATTTTTTTGAGGATCCATGGGAGAGAGGGGCAGGAGCTCTATTAGGGTTTCTACAAAGAGTAAGGAAGGAGATGGAGATTCTGATGGGGAAGAGAAAGATGAATGGTTTATCTTTTGTTGGGCTCACAGGATCCTTGAGCCGTTTTTTCTTACTTTGCTTGGTCTTATTTCTAGAACTCCTTTCTACTGTGGCAGTGCATGGAGAGAAATGCAAGTTTTTCTTTGTCTAAGTTCAGAGTGGGAGGCTCTCCTCTATCTCTAGTTCTTAGTGGTGGTTTCTACTTGGGTGATTCTTTCCATTAAGGAAGGAGCCCTTGTTTTTGTTGTGGGTGCTCCCTCCCCTTCTCATGTTGAGTTTCGGGGGTCCTGAGTGATGGGGAGTTCCTCTACTAGATATTTTTTTCTCTCTCAAAGACCTTCACTTGGTCTTCCTTAGGGTATCTATCACTACCCTAACTAGAAGATACCTCTCTTATCCTCTAAAACACTAGGAGCTCTCCACCAACTTCAAAAAATTCACTAAACCCTTCTCCGTAGCCTTACTCTTTCATGGCTTCCTTGATCACCTAACCATCAAACTAACATTCCCTCTTGTGGTTTGGTTCCTTGATTCTTTCCTAAGTTCTTTCAACTCCCCTTGATCCAATATTGAGGATCTTTCAACCTAATTCCAATCAGGTTCAAGATTCTAGTCTTTTAGGCCTTGTAGCCTTTTTAGGCCAATTAGCCCTCCTAAACACCAAAAAGTTGGATTTTATCTAAAAATATCTCAACACCCCTAGAATCTGATCACATATTATTTGTGGGTTTTTCCTAACCTTAGATATTTTCTATGTCTCAATTCCCACACTGTCCGTACTGTGGACTTCCACCAAACCCCTAAAAATAAGGGTTTCTAGGGCATGAAGACTGGTTTGGTTTCTTGAACTTCTTTAACTCATCAGTTGAGTTCCTAAGAACTTATCCTTACTTAAAAATGTCTATACTTGATACCCCCACTCTCCTCTATCCTTGATTGGCACATACCAATCAACTGGCAATCATCATTGCTACTGCATTACTCAGTCACCCTAGCCAGAATAACTAGTACTCACCTAGGGCATGATTGTTCTCTTGCTTCCCCTGCATACACGCACTCCACACACCATATATAAAAATTATATACAATAATTTAATGGATTCCTAGTGGTCATGGGAGTTTTAACCATAGGAATACCAAGAAAAGCCATCTTTTACATGACTGGTCCAAAACTAGCCAGTGAACTTACAAAATACAAAGAATTAAACAAAAGCTAACCAGAAAGAAAAATTAACTAAGACAATGCCACAAAGATCTAAGGAATTACATTTCAAACACTCTCCATTCTTTCATTGAATCCATCCAATCTACAAAAGTGTTGGATGATGGCTCAGTATGTTAATTATACTACAAATTGGTTCTTTCCAATAACCAGTCCATACAAAATGAAATCTAACTATCAGATTAGTGTTGTAGTAACCTTATATACTCTCATCCCACATGTCTAGACCCTCTATTCAGGATTTGGGCATCATAAAAGCCGATTCCTAAAATCTAGGAAATGTTGTCATGGCAACTTTTAAAAGTTGTCATGACAACTTTGACAACTTTTGTCAAAATGACACTTTCTCAACTTTGATGGCCATTTTGGTTTAAAACCTTACCAAATGACCTCAAATGACTTGAGAATAATAAAAACTTGAAAATATCCCATTTTTGGAGTTTTGGTCAACCCTTTGACCTTTTAGTTGACTTCTAGGTTCTAGACCCCTAGAATCAACTTGACTCAACAACTCACAAACCCTAATCTCTCCTAACATTATAACACACCTAAAAACACACTAGGGAATTTATAACATTGTCCTTATTCATGGATGGTTGGACAAACCAACCTACGAGCCAAAATGACTAAAGATCTTCCTAAAGACCTTAGGGTTCTCCTACACCATCCTCCCCCTGCAACAAGAATGTCAAGGTACCTATGGTGTCAGGAACTCCTCACTGATTCCATGCTTCTTGAAGTCACTCTCAGCTATCCAAGTGGCTTCTGACTCTGGTTGATGTCTCCACTTCACTAGATGCTCCATATAGACCTTGTGTCTTGTCTTCTTCTTTACCCTTGAATCCAATATCTTTTCCACTTGTGGCTTGACCTTTTCCAGAGTCTTGAACTCTCCCACATCCTTATGCACCTCAGTACTATATTACAACTTGTCCATATCTGGCCCCTTATACTTGATCAAATCCTTCACATTGAAGATTGGAGAAATTGGCATCTCCTTGGGCAACTCCACCTTGTTAGCATTGGGTCCATACTTAGCCAATATCTTGCAAGGTCCAATCCTTTTCATCTATAGTTTACTAGGTATCCCTTTTTGTAATATTTCCTTATTCAGGAATACCATTACTAGTTCAACCACTTTAAACTGCAAATCTCTTCTTCCCTCATCTCTTTTGGCTTTCAACTTCTGATTGGCCTCCATTAAGGTCTTTTTGACTTGCTCATGGACTTCCTTCATTGATTGTGTGAATTCATCAGCATTTCCACTAACTCCCTCATATCCATTGAGGTCTTTGAGCTCCATCACACCCCTTGGATGTGCGCCATACACAATCTCAAATGGAATTTTCCCTGTAGTTCTATTTGTGCTATCATTATAGGCAAATTCTACCTGTGGGATAACTTGCTCCCATCCGTGTCCATATTCCTTTGTCAAACATCTAAGAAAGCTCCCAAGAAATCTATTGATTACTTCAGTCTGCCCATCCGTTTGAGGATGATAGGCAGATCCATGAGATAAGTTTGTACCTAGTCTCTTCCATAGGGTCTTAAAAAAGTGCCCCATGAACTTTACATCCATGTCTGCAACAATACTCATTGGTAGACCATGAATCCTCACTGTTTCCTTGAATAAAAAGTAGGAAATATGGATGGCATCATGTGTTGTTTTACATGGGATGAATTGTCTCATCTTACTAAACCTGTCTACCACTACAAACACACTATCTAAACAAGTTGGAGTCCTAGGTAACCCCACTATGAAATCCATACTTATACACTCCCAAGGTCTGTTTGGGATGGGTAATGGCTGGTAAAGTCTTGCATTTTATGAAGTTCCTTTAGCCTTCTGACATATGCCACACTTTTCCACATATCTCCTTACTTCCTTCTGCATTTTTGGCCACCAATAGAACCTTTCCACTAGGTCTAGTGTCTTGTTTAGTCCAAAATGTCCACATAGGCTCCCATTATGTTTCTCCTGTATGAGGTTCTCCCTCATTGAGCCTTTTGGAACATAAATTTGATTTCCTTTGAATAGAAACCCATTCTACAATGTATACTCTGCAAACTCACTATGAAAGTGATTCTCAAAATCTTTACACACTTTGTAAATCTCTGAGAAATCTGAATCTTCCTCATATAGGTCTCTAAAACCTTCAACACCTATACTCTGCAACTAAATCTCCTGAATGGTGAGTAGTCTCCTGCTAAGGGCATCTGCAACTTTTTTTTTCACCCCCTTCTTATGTTTTATAGTGAAGGTATATGACTGTAGGAACTCCATCCATTTGATGTGTCTCAAGCTAAGCTTGTCTTGAGTGTTTGTGTAACTCAATTCTTGGTTGTCTGTAAAGACAAAAAACTCTTTAGGAAATAGATAATGCCTCCATTTCTGTAATGCTTGTACAAGAGAATATAGCTCCAAGTCATAGGAAGAGTACCTAGACTTAGCCTCATTTAGTCTTTCACTCAAAAGGGCCACATGTCTACCTTCTTGGCTTAGGACAGATCCTACTATAATGATGCTTTCATCACACTCCTCAGTGAATGGTTTGTCAAATATAGGTAACAAAAATATAGGTTGAAATTGACTAATTCCCTTTTCAACCTTTCAAACCCCTCATTAGCTATCTTGGTCCATATGAATTTATTCTTTAATCCTCCTTTGATAGTCTCTACAACAAGAGCACAAATCTCACTGAATCTCCTAATGAACTTCCTATAGAATTGGGCTAACCCATGGAAGATCCTAACTTTAGTCCCTATCTTAGGAGTAGGCTAGTTCAAGATGGCCTCTACTTTCTCTTTATCCATTTTCAAGTCACCCTTGCAAACTACAAAGCCAAGGTAGACTAGTTCTTCTTTCATGAACTCACTCTTCTCAAGGTTTATGGTGAGTTTCTCCTCCTAAAACTTCTTCAACACTAACTCCAAGTGTTTCATATGATCCTCTTTTGTTTTACTAAATATGAGGATTTCATATAAATAGACAACTACAAAAACCCCTATATAGTCCTTCAAGACCTCATTCATCACCCTCATAAAGGTGCTTGGTGCATTGGTAAGCCCAAAGGGCATAACTAACCATTCATATAACCCCTCTGTAGTCTTAAATGAAAAATTCCACTCATCACCTTCCTATATCCTAATTTGATAGTACCCACTCTTCAAGTCAATTTTAGAGAAGCACTTAGCACCCCCAAGCAATCCATCAAGTCTTCTATTCTAGGAATTTGAAATTTATACCTGATAGTTATTCTATTTATTTCCCTAGAATCAGTACACATCCTCCACTTACCTCCCTTCTTAGGAGCCAACACTACTAGGAAAGCACAAGGTCTTATGCTTTTCCTAATCAATCCTTGATCCAACAATTCTTGCACTTGCCTGGCTATCTCCTTGTTTTTCTCTAGTGTCATCTTGTATGCAGCTATGTTTGGTAAGGATGCTCCTGGTATAAAGTCAATTTGATGAATTATCTCCCTCTTTGGTGGTAGTGAATATGGTTTCCCCTCACACATTATGTCCTTAAACTAATCCAACATTTCTCTCACTTCCTTTGGCATAGGTGCTTGCTTATGAGTCTCCTCCTCTTTTGGTTTTAACAAGATTGCATAGCCAACTTCCTCATCCTTCATATCCTTTAATAATTCCTTCCCACTCATCAAGAAAGTACTAGATTTTGTCTTCTCCACTATATATTCCTCTTGTAAGGATTGTATCTTGAATGTTACCCCATTTTTCATGAAGGAATATTTATTATCTTTCCCATTATGGACATCTTGTTTGTCCTACTTCCATGGTCTTCCAAGCAACAAATGGAAAGCATCCATTGGAAACACATCACATAGTATCCTATCTTGATACTTTCCAATGGTGAATTCTACCCATACTTGTTCATTCACTAAGATGTTTTGGCCCTTATTCAACCATGTAACTTTATAAGGACACACATGTGGGATTGTGGTGAGCTTCAACTTCTCTACTACCTCCTCAGATATAACATTATCTATTGAACCTGAATCAATGATCACCTTGCACACCTTTCCCAATTTCTTGCATTTTACTCTGAAAAAGATCCCTCCTCTACTTGTGCTCATCTTTGGTGGGTGTCTTGATTAGTATTATTCTCAACATAAGGTGTTCTCCTTTCTCTGAATCCAGACTCACCTCTGATTGTTTAGAGAAATCTTCTTCTTGGCAATAATCTATCTTCTTCTCCCCTTGTGAGGATGTTGGTTTATATGGACATCTATAAGCTGAGTGCCCCAAGTGCCCAAAATTGTAGCATTTCGTGGAAGAAAAGTGAGATCTTCTCCAAAAGCCTCCTGATCTTCCTCTGCCATTGTTATAAGAACTTCTTCCTCTATAATTGTATCCACCTCTATTGCTTGTTTAATGTCCTTGATCTATATATATGGGGTCACTTTTACCTCTACTTTCACTGACTCTTCCACTTGAACCTCCTCTATGGCCACCTCTATTGTCTCTACCCTTTCCTCTACCTCTGGAGCTAGAATCTTGTCTCTTCTTAAGTTTCTCTTCCACTTTCAAAGCCATTTGAAAACAACTATGAATGGAAGTCAGAGTAAAGAGACTAAGTTCTTCTTGAATGTTCCACCTTAATCCATTAAGGTACCTTGCAACTTTGATACTCTCTGTCTCTTGGATTCTTGATCTAAGACAAATCTTTTGAAATTCTTCAGTATAGGCTGGCACATCTAGGTCTTTTTGCCTAAGGTTCTACCTCTTCGTATGAAGTTCAATGTCATAATCTTTTGGAAGGCAATTCTCCTTCACCTTTGCAACCATTGTTTTCCAATTTTCTATGGGCTTCTTTCCCCCTCTCTCTCTTTCTTCCTACAATAACTTCCACCATGTGAGTTCATTCCCTCTTAGCCTTGACTTGGCTATCTTTACCTTTTGTGCTTCTATGATCCCATCACACTTGAAGTGGTTCTCCATCCCTTCAAGCCATTCCATAACCATTTATATATCCATCTTACCAAAAAACACTGGTATTCCTTCTAGAGCCTTTCCACTCAATTCCTTGAGTGCCTTGAGGAATGGTTCCTCAGGTAGAAGAGGTTCAGGCTCTAGTTCTACCACCTCTTCTACTGGTTTCTTTCCTTTATCTATCCCTTCATGCATTTCTTCTCTCAACTTGCTGGCAGTCTCTACCACCTCTGCCATTTTTATCTTCATCTCTTCCATTTCTTCTTCAAGAAGCATATTCTTGATTTGTTTCTCTGACAAATCCTTGGCCAACTCTACATTGGTCACCATGATGTTCTCACCTATGGATTCACTCCACTCTAACATATACTAATCCACTCCCAAGCCTTTCAATGGCTCTGATACCAATTTGATGGGGAGCTCCTCTCCTAATGATTTCTTTCTCTCTCCAATACCTTCACTTGGTCTGCCTTAGGGTCTCTATCACTACCCTAACTAGAGGATAGCTCTCTGATCCTCTAACATACTAGGAGCTCTCCACCAACTTCAAAAACCTCACTAAACCTTCTCCATACCCTTACTCTTTCATGGATTCCTTCATCACCTAACCATCCAACTAACATTCCCTCATGTGAGTTGGTTCCTTGACTCTTTCCTAAGTCCTTTCAAATCCCCTTGATCCAATCTTGAGGATATTTCAACCTAATTCTAATCGGGTTCAAGATTCTAGTCTTTTAGGCCTTGTAGCCTTTTTAGACCAATTATCCCTCCTAAACACTAAAAATTTGGATTTTCTCTAAAAATCTGTCAACACCCCTAGAATCTGATCATATATTATTTGTGGGTTTTTCCTAACCTTGGATATTTTCTATGTCTCCAATTCCCACACTGTTCGTACAGTGGACTTCTACCAAACCCCTAAAAACAAGGGTTTTTAGGGCATGAAGACTGGTTTGGTTTCTTGAACTTGTTTAACTGATAATTTGAGTTCCTCAGAACTTCTCCTTCCATAAAAAGGTCTTCACTTCATGCCCCCACTCTCTTTTGTCCTTGATTGGCATGTACCAATCAAATGGCAATCATCATTGCTACTGCATTACTCAGTCACCCTAGCCAAATTCACTAGTACTCGCCTAGGGACTGATTGTTCTCTTGCTTCGTCTACATACACACACTCCACACACCATATCTATAGAGTATATACAAGGCTTTAATGGATTCCAAGTGGTCATGAGAGTTTGAACCACGGGAATACCAAGAAAAGCCATCTTTTACATGACTGGACCAAAACTGACTAGTGAACTTACAAAAGGAACAATTAACTAAGACAATGCCGCAAATATCTAAGGAATTAAATTTCAAACACTCTACATGCTTTCATTCAATCCATCCAATAATAAAAAGTGTTAGATGATGGCTCTGTATGTTAATTATACTACAAATTGGTTCTTTCCAATAACCAGTCCGTACAAAATGAAATCTAACTATCAGATTAGGGTTGTAGTAACCTTATATACTATCATCCCATGTGTCTAGACCCTCTGGTTGGGATTTGGGAATCATAAAAGCTGATTCATAAAATCTAGGAAATGTTGTCATGACATCTTTTAAAAGTTGTCATGACAACTTTGACAACTTTTGTCAAAATGACACTTTCTCAACTTTGATGGCCCTATTTGGTTTAAAACCTTACCAAATGACTCAAATGACTTGAAAACAATAAAAACTTGAAAATCTCCTATTTTTGGAGTTTTGGTCAACCGTTTGACCTTTTAGGTTACTTCTAGGTTCTAGACCCATAGAATCAACTTAACTTAACAACTCACAAACCCTAATCTCTCCTAACATTAAAACACACCCAAAAACACACTAGGGACTTTATAACATAGTCCTTATTCATGGATGGCTGGCCAAACCAACCTACAAGCCAAAATGACTAAAGATCTTCCTAAAGACCTTAGGGTGCTCCTCCACCACCGAGCCATTTCCTTTTTGGTTTGGTGGGCGTCTTCTCGGTTAGAGGGTCCAGGTCCTCTTCTTTTTATAGTGTGTTAGTGCTTACTCACTGTGAGCTTCTCTTTTTCTCCATTGACCATTCTATGGAGCGGGAGCAATGATGAAGGTAGGGTATATGAGGGAGAAGGTGAGGCTAAAGTAGGAGGGGTGGATGACTATGATTTCACCCTTCTCATGACCACATCTATTTTGAGAAGTGTTGTTTCTCACCCCTAGCTATTGACTATTGTTTATGGTGTTTATGTTGTCCTGCCTGCTTTGTTTGTTGGGGTCTCAGATTTCTTGAGTCTACGGCTGGGGTTTTTTGTATGGCCTATTTGGGTCTTTTTTGTTGACTACCCTGTGTGAGGTTAAGGGTTTCTCTGGTAGCTACTACCCTCTCTGGTGTTTGTCTCCCTACTATTGGGACTGAGATGCGGTTGATGAGTGGTGTTCCTCTTGGTGGATGACACAAGTACTACTACGCTTTTCTCATAGTGTTCAACCTGTGAAGTTTCCAAAAATGCACCTGCTCTGGAGATTTGACATGATTTTTGGTGCCCTGTGTATGATGGTTTTAGTTGAGGTTATTTCCCTTTGGTGGTTGGGTGCCTTTCTTCTATGGGTTTCCCTTTTTTGATTTGGTTTACTAAAGACACTCCAGAAATATGGACATGGTTGTTGTCTCTTCACCTTGAAGAGATGTTTCATTTAGCGATGGTGTGATGGGAAGGGCTTTCTCTTCCAGCTCCTTTTTTCTTTTTGTGGGTTTTTCCTTTCTTCTTGGTCTGGACAACGTGTTTTCTTTCTCCTCTGGGAAAGTGAATGTTGATAGTTTTCAAGGGCTCACCTTGGGTGGTTGTTTTTGGATGAAGTTTGTAGCCAGTTTGGGAGATTTCCAAAACCCCATGGATTTGGATTGTCAGAAGTTATTCTAGAAGTGGGATTGGTACTGTCTATCTATTTCTTCTTCCACAGCTCCTATGGAGGTGGAGTTGTCTCCTATTGAGGGGGAGGTTTTTGTGACTTTGGAGGTGGATGAGTTTTGGTCTCTCTTGTGCGGTAGGTGGTTTAATAGTTTCTTCCTAGTTTTGTTGATCTCCCTCCTCGTGCTACTCCTATTGAAGTGGGTCCCTTTACTATTGAGTTGGAAAGGGTTTTTGTAGTTGGAGGGTGGATCTACAGTCAGGGTGTTTCTTTTATTCATAGGAAAATCTTCAATAACCTTGCTTTTCCAAGGGAGTTTGGAAAGTTTCAACTGATAGTTTGTTGGTTGAGCTATGGTGATGGTGTTTCTTGACCTTGTTGTTCTTTTAAGTTTCTCTGTTGTGCACTCTAGATATGATTAATATGATGTTAATGTGTATCTAGTGTTCTTATATTGTACTGTGGGCCAACACCCTCTTGCTGTTGCTTAATTCAAAAACCTGTTTGGGATATCTTCCTCACATTCGAAAAAGGGCCTTAAAATTAATAATTCATATTTGGATTTGGGCTTAAAATGAACCCATTTTTATTTTAATCCTTAATATTTTCTTATGTATGTTTTCTTATTGAATCCTTGTTAAGAAGCTTGATGGGATCATATATAAGGGATCTTTTTTTTTAATTTCTAGGGGGGCTTCCTAGAAAAATGATATCTAGAGGACACCCTCAACACTCTTATTTTGGAAAAGTATAAATAGAAAGGATTGAATAAAAAGATAGGCCTCTTGGAAGTATAATATTGTCAATCTTGAAAAATCCCCAAAGAACTGTATACCTTTGGGAAGTGAAGGTGGAGATTTGAGTAGCGTTTCCTCCTGGTTGTTTGGCAGTTTTCTCCTTCATCTATAGACCTAGGCCTCATGTGCCTTTTGTATATAGAATGCATCCCTATTTCAGCTTGTGTAGCCTATATTTCAACCTTATTGGCCATCATTTATTGTGTATATAAGGTGGTACCCTAATATTACACATGCAATATGACAATCATAAACAACAGAAAATTGCATGAAGGTACACCTCTTTAACATTTCTATTCAATAATGAAGATGAAATACATTGCCATTTCATTCATATTATAATATTAAATTGTACTCTAGGTATTGATCACATTCAGATTTTCAAATTCATAATTGATCATCTCATTGTGCATTCAAACTGAATGTAATAAGCATATATTTCTTCCATGTTACATCTTTCATCTTGAAACTTAGAGGTAATTATAGAAAATAAAGCATAATAGAAGCATGAGTAGGGGTCCATGCATTGCCTTATAAAAGTCGACTCTGTGATATGGGAGTTGGTTGTCTGATCTCTATCCAATCTTCATGTATGAACTTTTCCCAAGTCTTCCTGTCCTTTCCTCCTGCCAGTTCTGCATTTTAGGTCTAGGGTCATGTCCTGCATCATGAAAATAGAAAAATGTTAGATGCAAATTGGATCTAAGCAATGCATAGAAACGAAAATAGCATACAACAACCAGAATTTTAGAACTTTAAATATACCAATAAAATCAAATATACAATGGCAAAGTATGCATCTGCATCAGCTAAATAACACTATCAAAGGGACATAACTCCATGAAACCTTTTACTGTATATGGTTATCATTCTGCATTATTCAAGAGTTGTTGTTTGTAAAACCAGAAATATGAATTAAAGGGACTTAGTTCTTGTAGCTGAGAAACCTTTTTCAGAACATCAACATGTTAAGATGGTAAACACAACCAATCAACCAACATTCATGCATGATTGTCATTATACGTGGCACTCACACACAAACATTGATTGGTTAATTATGTCCACTAACCTAACATGTTGATTTGATGGTGTGTGCAAGAAAAATGAACAGAAGTGTATTCATATGCAGAAGGAAGTGTTATCTATGAATTCAGTAGTTGCAAATGAAAAAGAAAAATGCAGTGAGTATCACAAGCCCGTGCTTGAACCTCACAAGATGAATTACATGCAATAGAAGAGTGCTAAGAGTTCATGAGTTTATAAATGGAAAGATGCATAAGAAGAGATGCAGTTCATTAAGGTTGACACAAGATGTAGTTCATAAAGGTTGATACAAGATGCAAGTATGTTGTTACAAGTTTTGAATGCTATTAATATCAAATATGCATAGTACATTGATGATAAAGTAAGATACACATCTTGTGAAAGATGGATGTTCCAAATTGAAGGTATGTTCAAGTGCCATGAAGATATGCCAGAATGGAAGAGTTGTTCAAATGAAAAATAAAATATGCATGTTCTATGGTCGAGCTTTGTTTCATAGTGTTTCTCATGTGAGTCACGATCCCGTGCTCGAACCCCATGAGTAACTCTTTCATGTAGAGATGGTAAATATGTATGAGTGTAATGTTTGTCACTATTTTGCAAGAGTAAGACTATTTAATGTAAAAAAATTTAGACACGATACATAATGACAGGGCACGGTCTCAACAAAGATGCAGACATCAAGCATTAAAATTTAAACATACAATGGTGACATTATGCATAAAGACAAGCATGGTTCTAACAAAGAGTGGCATGTTCTCATCATAGAGTGGAATGAAAACATTCAAACATACAGGGAACTATTAAGTGAACAGAAGACAACATATGAATGTGAAAAACCCCAAGATGACAAGAATGCAAACATCTAGTAAAGCCGACAAGAGATGTTCATTATTAACTGCAGATATCAACATTCACGAGCTCACACCTCTAGTTCAACAAAAAAAGCTATTTGGGTGTTTTAACAAAGAGTGCTCGAGCAAAGAATGAATAACATCAACAACTTGTAGTTATTTCTAAGAGTTAGCTCCAAACTCTAGCTATTCAAAACATAGGAGAAGTCTATCTAGCAGAGAACATGGAGAGAAATAAGAGGTGACTATAATAGCAGAGCATAATATTAAAACCCACAATCATTGGCAAGAAAATATGGAAACCCATTAAAGCCCAAAAGTTGTAACTGTAGTATTCCAAAAGCTAAGTATTGTAAAGATGAAATAATGATAGCATGTTCAACAAAAAAGACAGAGTGTAAATGTTATGAGCAGAGGTTAACTTATCTGTAAGTTACAAGATGAGATGTGGTAGAGCCTGAGTTCATGTACAAACAATACCATACATTATGGCATGTGAAGACCCAAATCTTGTAGAGACCACGGTGTAGGAGAGAGAGCCCGAGCTCTGTTGACTTAAGTGCTAAATGCATGTAAAGATCTTTTAACTTTATGTTATTACCCACTTCTAGTTGGAGCCTAAGCTCCATGATTAACTTATAGATGTAGACAGAGATGGAGTAAATATGTAGAGAGAAGGCTATTTTTCAGCCAAAAATTCAGAGAGAGAAGCCCAAAGAACAACAACATAATTGCCACATCACAGAGTCGACTTCCAGATCGACAATACAAAACATGGAGCAGCAGTGGAGGCCAGAGAAAACACCACAATCACAGCATGGTGGCACCATAACATTAGGGTTTCAAAACCCTAACATCTTCCCCAAATGCAGAAAGCAAAAATGAAATGTGAAAAAGAATGCATATGCCAAGTTTTGGTAGATTTGAATTCTACTGTCAGAGAGGAGTAAATGATCTAGACCGACTCCAGTGGATGACAGACCTTCCCAATGCCACGAAAGCATATCTATGCCACGATGGAGATATTTCTTTGCATAGACTTTGGTCATGTTGACCTTAGTAATGATGTTGATGTTTAAGCATAGTTAGGGTATATGTGATAAGGGTTAAGGTTTTTCATATGTTGTGGGGGTTAGGTCACATGGGTGTTGTTAAGTTTGATGTAATTTTTATATGTTGGCATTGTATTTTGTAAAGAGATGTATATGTTTTTGAAATGCCAACATTAGGGGCTAGATTTAGGGCATGTATTATGCCTTAGATTTAGGTTTTTTTGCTGATTTGGAGGACTTTTGGAGGGGTTTAGATTTTTGAATTTAGCAATGAGGGAGTATATATCTGAGCTTCCTTCTCATTTTTAGGGGTTCAAAATTGAGGGAGAAGGTGGCTTAGTGAGATTTTTTCTCCTTTGCACCTTTTTCATGCATTTTGTAGCCATTGGTTCATGTTTTATGTAGACTGTGTTCAAGTGAATGCACATATTCCTTGGCATATTGTGTACTTTCTCATGTAAACATTTGCATATTTTGAGGACAATAAAGCAAGTTTCCATTATTCCACATATTTGTTGAGTTATGTTATTGATCATTTTCAACATTTCTACATTTAAGTGTAATGTGTTTGCAACATATATAAGAGAATTGATTCAATTCCTATTCTAGTTTGTGAAGTATATGTTAGGCAGTGAACGTTACTGCAGATCACAGTAGTGTGTGTATTGTGGATGTTGTTTTAAGTTTCTGATAAGTCTGAATCAAGTTTTGGTGTATCACCTCTAAGATTATTTATTTAATTTTTAGTTATCTTTTCCCTTTTTCCAAAAGCAGAGATCATCCATAGGTGATATTCCAAATCCAATAGGAACCGGCCTAGAATCCAAAGATTCCTTCTTAATTAGAGTACACCCATAACTCAAGAAGGTTTCCATTGTTACCATGAGATAATAGTATGCCCTAATGCCTAAGTTAGGGTGATATTTCAAGGCCTTAAAAAAATTTTGCATGCTCGGTGGGACTCCTTGTCATACATGAACATAATCCAAACAAGGAGTGGAAAAGAGTTTGAGTATTTACAGTTATCACATACTAGGAGAGGAAGAACCTTGCAGAGAGAGCCTAGAGGTCCAAAAGAGCTCTCCTTTCATCCTGTAGTGAGGGGTACGAAACTAGGAAGACCAAGGAAATGAAGTTCTTAAATAAGTTGAGCTCCTCCCATCTACTACACTAATTTTCCATATTCAGATGAAGAATCTTCAGAAAGTCCTCTAGCACTTCAAATTCAAGTTGTTGTTGAACAACCAGCAGAAGAAGAGCAACCAAAACCTTCAAGTTTTTCTACAGCACCACCAAGGATGGATAGAAGGTTTCCATTTGTACCCTTTGATCAGGGCAGCCCTTTAAGTATTTCCAATCACAACAACATTCCATTGACAACCTTGAAAGGGTTACCATCTTTCACGGGAGAAGGATGAACAACAACTATTGAGCATATTAGAGATGTTGCATCTCTTTGCAATGTTCATCACATCACGGAGAAGGATGTATCTTTGAATCTATTAGTTGCATCGTTTAAGGGAAAAGCATTGGAATGGTTTCAAACTCTCCATGTTGGATCAATTTCTTCATGGGATGCACTAGGTGAGGAATTGTCAAATTTTTTTGAAGATAAATCTGATAATATTTCTTTGGTGGAACAACTAACTACTATCAAAAGGGCTCCACAAGAAGAGATGAGTTATTTCAATCTCTACTTCCAAAAGACTTGGAATAGGATTCCTACCACGGTAAGACCCTCTGCTAAATATGCATTTTTATACTTCCTAAAGAGTCTGAATAGTGATATTTTAGTTATGATCCAATGTATGGGGTAACTTCTTTACCTCAAGCTTTTGATATTACAATTAGGCCAGAGAATAGTCTTATTCAGGCATGGAAGATAGCTCCTAGGCCACCTATGCCTTTCTTTCCTAGCATCCATTCTAATATGCCATTGATTACTGCACCTCTAGCACCTTTACCATCTTACAAAAATAAAGAGATGATGCCCGCTACCCCTTCTAATGAGCTGCAAAGCATAAAAGACAGCCAACAAAAAATTGAAAGTTTATTGCAAACCTTTGGAAATGAGTTGCTAAAACTTAAAAGGCGGCAATTTCAAGGAAATCCAATAGCCCATATGCAAAATCAGTTTGCTACTTCCTCATCACAGCAGCCTAACCAACCCATTTACCAAGGTAACAAGAAACAATACCAAGGAAATAGAAATACCAATATAGGTAGAATTGGAACCAAAGGCCTTATAGACCTTATAATCCTACACCTCTTAATGTTGTTAGGGATATTGTTCCTAACCAAAATAACCTTGTTGCTGAGTATGAGTGGTGTTATCCTTGTGAGAAACCCCACAATCATTCAAAGTGCACTAGTGGAGTTATTAATCAAGCTCTAATGGTTCAAAGTATGATTGATTCACAGTAAGATGCATGCATTAATGAGACTCAACAACAACTGGATCTAGGTGCTCTGGACACTGCTTTTCTCAAATAGCAAGAGGAATAATTTTGTGGAGTGAGTAATGATTCACCTGTATCACCAAACATAAGAGCCAAGAAGAGAGCTCTAGAATCAGAGCAATCAGCTACAAAGATTGATGTTACAACTCAATCATCACCCATCCCTCCTATTTCTATACTAAAAGAACACTCCTCTCTTGCAACCAAGGAAAAGCATCAGAAGCACGTGGATCAGATTATTGGTAAATCTCCTCAAAAGGTATAGTTTGTTGTTCCTTATAATATTATTGACAATATGAAGAAGATGAATGTTTCTATTTCTATGTGGGATTCTTTAGCCATTCCAGGGTAGGTAGATTTAGTTAAGGAAGAGTTGTCTAAAGGTACAAGTTCACAACAAGCCCTAAAATAGCCTTCAAGTATTGTTTTGGTTAATTCAAGGACTGTAGATGTGCAAGGAACAACATCAAAGGATGGTAAGAAAGTTACAAATGTTAAGCCACCTCCTTTTTATGTGTCCTTGATAATTGGTAATAAATTTATGCATAATTGCATGGTTGATAGTAGTGCAACCAGCACAGTAATTCCCAAGAAGATTGTAGATTTACTTGATTTGAATTATGAACCTCTTGATAAAGGAGTAATTCAGTTAGATGGTTCATCAGTCCACACTTTAGGTGTTGTTAAAAATGCAATTTTGACCTTGCATGCTTGCCCAAATTTCTCTATTCAGCAAGATATCTATGTTATAGATCCGCCTCCTTATTTTTCTCTATGTTTATCTATAGATTTTACTGCAAAAATAGGAGAATATTTCTCATTTGATTGGTCATACATGCTGTTTAGGAATAGATATGGTGCAAAAGTGACCATAAAATCAGAATTGTTGACCAAAAATCACATAAAGCCATATATTCCAAGACCTGTTAATGCTAGTTGTGTGATCATAGATGTTGATGATCTTAAAGATTATCCAGCCTTTGATACTTAGACAGAAGGCATCCCTGATATTTTGTTGGATGAGTGGGCAGCTGGAAATTCCTTTACCAGCCAAGATAGTGTTATTTATGATGTTAGTTTTGGTAATTATATGATTGTTGAATCTGATCTTGTTATGCCTAACTTGATAAAATCACATGATGATGATTTAGAACAGCCTAATCAGCTTTGGGAATTATATTTTGATGGATCTAGAAACAGGGATGGAGCTGGTGCAGGGGTTATGCTTGTGTCACCAGATGGTGACAAATACTATGCTGCATTTAGATTATCTTTTCTTTGTTCTAACAATGTGGTTGAATATGAAGTTATGATTCAGGGCTTAGAGTGGGCAAGAAGAAGAAATGTTAAGTGTTTAAGGGCATTTGGAGACACTGAATTGGTGGTTAATCAAGTAAGAGGTCTAAATGTTGTTAAAAGTGATCTCTTAAAGTTGTATAAATCTAGAATATCAAATATTCTAGATAATTTTGATGCATTCAATCTGATTTCTATACCTAGAAATAAAAACCACCATGCTGATAGGTTAGCTGCTATTGGTGCTCAAGTTACAATTTCTGAGAAAATAGGTGTAAATATTGATCAATCCCATATTCAGATTGTTGTTAGGCCATCCATCCTAGATAATGAAATTGATTGGAAAGTTTTTAATACTGATGAGCATATCATAATTTTTATGGCAGAAACATATGGCTTTGCAGCTAAAAAAGATGGCAAGGTAAAACACCAATTCAAGGATCAAATCATACAATTAAATTCCAATAAGCTCCCTAAAGGACTAGCCAGTTTGGATTCCATCTTCAACTCTGATGATCAGTTTAAGAAGAACAAAACCAGCATGCTAATCAAGGAAGATCATTATGAGGAGCTGGAAATATTTAGAGATAAATTCTTAAAGGTTGGTAAAGTTAACTCTCCTCAAGATAAAGAGCTTCTTATTTGTTTGTTCAAGGATTTCATTGATGTTTTTTCTTGGGATTATGCTGATTTGAAATGGTTTGACCCTCAATTAACCTAGCACACCATTGAATTAGAGCCCAATTATAAGCCAATCAGGAAAACACAAAGGACAATCAACCCCAAATTAGAGACCCTAATGCTTAAATAGCTGAATAAACTGCTGGATATTGGGATTATCTTCCCAATCAAAAATACATCTTGGGTTTCAAATCTAATTCCTGTGAGGAAGAAGAATGGGAAGATTAGATTGTGTGTGGATTTTAGAGGCCTTAATAGGGCATCTATGAAAGATAGACATGCTATTCCATCCATGGAACAAATATTACAGTATGTCTATGGTTCTAAGAGGTTTTCCCTTCTAGATGATTATTCTGGTTATAATCAAGTACTAGTGAAGGAAGAAGATCAGTTTAAAATAACCTTTACCACTATATGGGGAACAATGGTATATAGAAGAATGTCATTTGGTTTATCAAATGTAGGAGCCACATTCCAAAAAGCTATGGACATGACTTTTAAAAATCTGATGTACAAATTTGTTATGGTTTACTTGGATGATGTTACTATTTATATTAAAATTGTAGATTAGCATATAGGCCATTTAAGTCAAGTGCTTCAAAGATGCAGAGATTTTGGAATCTCTCTCAATCCTAAAAATTTATTTTTTGCAGTCCACAAAGGTAAACTTTTAGGATACCAAGTTTCAAAAGAGCGTACAAAAATAGATCCTGAAAGGATCCATGCAATTCTAGATTTAACTTTGCCAAAACATAAAAAGGGGCTGCAAAGCTTTATTTGCATAATTAACTTTGTAAGACGCATTATTCTAGACATTGCCAATTTATTAAAGCTCTCAACGTCAATGCTGAAGACAAATGTACCTTTCAACTGGACTAAGGAAGGAAAATCAAGTTTTGAGAAGATTAAACAAGCCTTATCATCAGCTCCTACATTAGCTAATCTTGATTTTTCTAAAGATTTTATTTTATATCCTTATGGAAGCTATGATACTATTTAAGCTATGTTGGTGCAGAAAAATAATGAAAATTTAGAGTAGCCAATTGCATTTTTCAGCAAAGGAATGGATGACTATGAACAAAGGTAAAGTTTTGTTGAGAAATATGTACTTGTTGTTGCCAAATCTTAAAATAAGTTTAAACATCTTGTTTCTAGAAATAAAGTTCATTTGATGATTGCACATCCTAGTATTTAAAGAGTTTCTGTTAAACAAAGATGTAAATGAAAAGAGAGCAGGATGGATCACAAAAGTTATGGAATATGATGTACATATTCATGTAACCAAGCTGGTTAGAGGCAAGGGTTTATGTGCTCAAATGGTAGAAAAGGAGGAAGAAGCTGAAAACAACAATGGGGTTGTCTTGCTTCAAGAAAATCCTTTACTTAATGACCAACCAACAAATTGGTTAGCTAATATGAGAAGATTTCTGCAAACTGGACAATGTCCAACTAATTTTGATAAAGCCAAAAGGAGGTATTTTAGATTGCAATATGTTCCTTATGTTTTGATAAATGGTATGCTATATAGAAAAGAATTTTCTGGAATGTTTCTTAAATGCATTGACCTTGATGATCAAATAAAAATTTTATTTGAATTTCATGATGGATCATGTGGAGGAGACTTCAATCCGAAGACTACAGCTTGGAAAATATTAAGGGCAGGCTATTATTAGCCTGATCTATTTAAGGATGCCCATTCTTGGGGAAGAATATGTCAAAAATGTACTCTTTTTGTAGGAAAACAAAGGCTAGCAACATTTCTACTAAAGCCTATCATAGTTGAACAACCATTTATCAAGTGAGGAGTGGAATTCAAAAGCCGCATTAACTCGAATTCTAGTGCAGGTCACAAATGGATCTTAATTGCTACAGACTACTTTACAAGATGGATCGAAGATATTTCATTGAAAGAATCAACATGATCTATTGTTCTTGACTTCTATGAAGATATTATAACCAGGTTTGGGGTACCTCAATCAATTATTTCAGATAATGTTTTGGCTTTTGTTGGTTCTAGAATGACAGAATGGGCTGTTAAAAATGGGATTTATCTAAATACATAATATAACTATTACCCTCAGGGTAATGGACTTGCTGAGTCTACTAACAAGAGCCTAATAACACTAGTACATTTTTGACCTATTTTCAATGGCTATATGTCACAATTATGGCAATATGTCATCGAGAAAGAGACACAGCCCGATGTTGTAGTTTTGGCGTCGGAATCACCGATGGTAGCTATCTCTTTTGTTCTTGGGACAGTCATGACCATTTCAATATGCACTGGCTATGAGGGTTTGTATGCCATCGTTACACATTATAAATGTCATTATTATGATGGTATGTGATGAAAATGTTGTACACCGATGTCCACCTGTCAGACTATTATGACATATGGACATCGCATTTAATGTTCTCGCGTCAATCATCCACTTAATACCATCACAATTGTGACGGTATGCTATGTTTTAAAAATTAAAATATTTATCGTGTGCATGGAGTGGGACCTTAAAATATTGAGCTTCTCTTTGTTTCAAGAATAGTTTAACATTCTCTACTTAACACGGCCAACCACGTGAAGGTGGAAGCTCATCTGGCCCCTCCTAGGAGTCTCTTATGACCCTTTACGACACATTAAGATCTCTAAGATGTAATCTTAGGGATCGTAAAGGGTCATAAAGGGTCATAAGGGATCCTGGGACACAACAACTAAGAAATATAAATCTAGGCATCATGGTCACAATTGTTTGGAGACACAACATAATTGAGTGGTATACCCAAATGATGCAACACAACTACTATAATATAACACCCAACCTTTCTCTCCAAACCCAAAACTCTCTTAGGGCTTCCTTAGGTCTATTACCTAACCAACTAGGTTTTCTACACACCCTAGACCTCCTAGGATCCAACTCAAGGGACCTTTTCCTATTCATTTGGGACACATCACCAAAATATAACCATGCTTCCTCTCTAGCTTCTCCAATCCACACTAAGCTTCAAATCCATCTAAGCCTCCAAATGTGTTATCCCTTCATCTAGGGTTCCATGAGATCGCTACTGACATCTAACAACTCAATCAATACTGCAATAATGAGTAGCTTCAATCCACAAATGTAAATACATCAAAACTGTTAGAAAAAGGCTACAAGGATTAGCCCTCAATATGGACTTAAACTGAAATATCTTGAAAAACACCTTAATAGTGCCACAAAAAAATCACTAATATGGATACCCTTTTTAGAGGGCTTAGAGATTTTGTTAGTTTTAAACCCCCAACTTGTTCGTACAGTCAAAGCACAAATTTAGGCTTTAAAAGAGGGTTTCAAGGGTTTCAGTGCTGCTAGCAGTAAAGTTTGTTCTTGTTCCCCTTAGGGACCTTTCCAAGACTTCTCCTTTATTTTGGAGTTTTTCTAACCCTCCTCCTTTCTTGTCTCATGCTTGGATTGAGGCAACAATGCCCCCAATCCCTTCCATTTTTTGTTGTCTGCTCTGTGATCCCTAACCAAGTTACACAGACTTGCCTAGGGCATCACTTCAAAATTTCTTGTTGTGATTTTCTTGGGCCCTCCTACAGTGTACATTGAGTACATGGATTCTAGTTCCAAATCCTAAGATACCATAGGAATCCAAAGGTGGGAAGTGACCCTAAGACTCCATTTTACACCTACAGCCCTGTACAGACCAGCGAACTGGCAAAACCAAAATGAATTTATAAAGTATTACAAACTGAAAGGAAAACTCAAAACAACTCCACACAAAGATTCAAAACAACATTATAGAACTTCTCCAATACAAAACTCAAGCCATATAATCCACTTCTTCTTCAGATACTTAGTAAATTATAAAATTAACAAAAGATGCTTATGCACAGTCCATATAGTGCTTCTTCAAACTTCACCAACTTAATGAAAAGGTTTATCTTGGAAATTTATAGGTTCCTACCATGCATTCTTAACTATTTAAGATATTTAGAGAATTTTTCAAACATGAATGCTAAAAAGTTACTCATGACAAGAAAAGTTGTCAAGACAACATGACAACATTTTTAGCAACTTTTTCTCCAGATGGAGTTAGATTACTAAACTTGTCCTAAAGACCTAATAAGCATGAAATATGCATAAAATAACCTTAGATAACCTATCTAAGACCTTAGGAACCTTGCTAGACCAATTTACCCACCCTAGGGCCTAAGTCACCTAGTTGACAATAAATAGCAACTTCTAGCAACTTGGCCATTGTGGGCCTTTCCAACTTTCTTAAACCTACCAAAGGACCAAAAGGTTCCTCTTATTAAGCTAGTGATGTGGCTAGCATCAGTAAAATCCAAAACAAACAAAGAATCCCTAGGTCTCACACTAGCCTACCTAGGTGCTCCTGCACCATACTCCCCCCCAAGGGGGCTAAGCTGAACTTGATGGGAGCATGTTGAGGGTTATGCCAACCTTTTGAAACTCTGCCTCAGCAACCCAAGTATCCTCTGAAGTTGGATTTCCCTTCCACTTGATGAGGTGCTCCATATAGACCTTATGCCTTATAGACTTCCTCACCCTTGTGTCCAACACCTTCTCTGCCTCTAACTGGCTAATGGTAGGTGTTGCATCATTCAAAATCATCATGAACATCTAGAATGATTTGAGGTAAGTGACCTCTATATGCCACCAATTCCTGCACATTAAAAATAGGGGATATGCCTAAATTAGAAGGTAAATCTACCTTATAGGCATTTTCTCCATACTTTTCCAATATCCTACAAGGGCCCACTCTTTTCATTTGTAGCTTGGTAGGAATACCCTTTTGAAGCCTTGCTTTGTTCAGATGGACCATCACATAGTCCCCAATAGAAAATTGAGCATTCCTTCTCTTTTCATCCACCTTGGCTTTGATTTTTTGGGTATTATCTTGGATGGTCTTCTTGACTTGCTCCTGAATCTCCTTCATGGTTTGTACAAAGTCTTCATCATGACCACTTCTCTGATCCATACCTCCAAGACACCTCAATTCACACACACCTCTTGGATGCATGCCATAAACAATCTCAAAAGGGCTCTTGTTGGTAGTTCTATTCTTGCTATCATTGTAGGCATATTTTTATTTTGAGATGATGACATCCCAAGTTTGGCCATAATCCTTAGTTAGGCACCTAACAAGGTTACCCAAGGTCATGTTAACCACTTCAGTTTGACCATCAATTTGGGGATGGTAAGCTGAACCAAAAGACATGTTTGTGCCAAGCTTCTTCCACAAGGTCTTCCAGAAGTGACTCATGAACTTGACATCCCTATCAGACACTATGCTCAATGGGAGTCCATGGATCCTTACAATTTCTTTGAAGAAAAAGTGAGCAATATGACTTCCATCATTATTTTTCTTACATGGGATGGAGTGCTCCATTTTACTGAATCTATCAACTACAACATAGATGCTATCATAACCTTGCTTAGTTTTAGGCATACCTACAACAAAATCCATACTTACACTATCCCATGGCCGGTTTGGAATTGGTAGGGGCTGGTAAAGACCTACATTACTCATTCCTCCCTTTGCCTTCATGCACACCATGCACTGCTCCACATACCTGGTTACATCCTTGACCAACTTATGCCAATAATAGAACCTTTGCAATAGTTTTATGGTCTTGCTGACACCAAAGTGTCCACTCAAGCTGCCATTATGCTTCTCCTATACTATATTCTCTCTCATGGAACCCCTAGGCACACACAACTAGTTACCCTTGAGTAGCATCCCATTTTGTAATGTATACTCTAAAAATCTGCTATGAAAATGGTTTTGAAAATCCATGTATACCTTGTAGGCTTCAGCAAAGTCTTCATCTTCTTTGTATAGATTCTGAAAACTCTCCACTCCAATGCTATGGAGCTGAATCTCTTGGACTATCAAAACCCTCCTACTCAAGGCATCAACTACCTTGTTCAATTTCCCCTTCTTATGCTTGATTGTAAAGGTGAAGGCGTGCAAATACTCCATCCACTTTAAGTGTCTGTTGCTCAACTTCTCTTGGGTATTAATGTAGCTAAGAGCTTGATTATCTATAAACACAACAAATTATTCTGGCAACAGATAGTGTCTCCACTTCCTAAGACATTGGACTAAGGCATAAAGCTCTAGGTCATAGGATGAGTACTTTTTCTTGGCCTCATTTAGCTTCTCACTATACAAGGCTATTGGCCTGCCTTCTTGACTCAAAACCCCACCCACTGCTAAACCACTTGCATCACATTCTAAGGTAAATATTTTTTCAAAACTAGGAAATTGAAGGATGGGTTGGGTGGCTACTTGCTTCTTCAAGATATCAAAAGACTTTTCAGCCTCTAATGTCCACTTAAACTTAGACTTAACTCCCCCTTTTATTGTATCAAGAAAAGGTGCACAAATACCACTAAAATTTCTAATGAACTTCCTATAGAATTGGGATAGTCCATGAAAGCTTCTTACCTCAGTAGTTGTGGTAGGTTTTGGCCAACTTAGTATAGCTGAAAATTTCTCCTTGTCCATTTTCAAAGATCCTTTAGACACCACAAAGCCTAAATATACCAACTCTTTCTTGAAAAAGTCACACTTCTCCAAGTTGATGGCTAGCTTCTCTTCATGAAGTCTCTTCAAAACTGCCTCTACATGCTTGACATGTTCCTCCTTAGTCTTTCTATAGATGAGGATATCATCTAAGTACACCACCACAAATCTGCCTGTGAAGTCTTTGAGCACTTCATTCATGAGTCTCATGAATGTGCTAGGGGCATTGGAAAGACCAAATGGCATAGCCAACCATTCATAGAGACCATCTGTGGTCTTAAATGTTTTCTTCCACTCATCTCCCTCCTTGATCCTTATTTGGTGATACCCACTCTTCAAGTCCAATTTGGTGAAATACATAGCACCCCCTAGACAATCCATAAGGTCTTCAATTCTTGGAATAGGAAACCCATACCTGATTTTAATTCAGTTAATGGCCCTTGACTTAGTGCACAACCTCCATTTTCCAGCCTTCTTGGATGCCAAAACCATCATGACAGCACAAGGACTTATGCTTTTCTTTATCAAACCTTGGTCCATCAATTCTTGGACTTGTCTTGCCACTTCTAGGTTCTGATCTGGAGTGAGCTTATAGGCTACTTTATTTGGCAAAGAGGCACCTAGTACAAATTCTATTTGATGACTTATAACCCTCCTAGGAGGTAGGGTGGCTGGGTTACCATCACTCACTATGTCCTTATATCTTTCAAGAAAAGTTTGGACCTCACTTGGTAAGGGTTCCTTGATTGTTTCTTCTTCATTTTTTGACTTCAATATCACTGCAAATTATTGGCTTTCCTTATGTTTAAGGTCTTTCATAAACTCCTTTCCACCACTTAGCAGTACACTAGGCAATTGGGACTGTGGTTCTTCCCCTTCCAACAAAGACTGAATTTTGAAAGTCTTGGCTCCTTTTTTGAAGGTTATGGCATTAGCCCTGCCATTATATACAACCTCCCTATCAATTTTCCAAGGTCTCCCTAATAAGAGATGACAAGCATCCATGGGCAAAATATCACACAATAGCCGATCCTTGTAACCTGTAATAGAAAATTCCACCCATGTTTGCTCATTAACCAAAATGCTTTTCCCTTTGTTAAGCCAAGTGACCTTGTAGGGGTTGGTATGGGGAATATTCTTTAGTTTGATCTTAGTAACAGCCTCCTCTGATATCACATTATTAGTTGATCTGGAATCAACCACCACCTTTTACACTTTCCCTAGGATCTTGCATTTGATCCTAAATAAGGCCCTCCTATGTCTAGGTTCATCAAGGGCTAGTTTTTTAATTAGTAAGTACCCTTCTAAACATGAAGTTCTCACCTTTTTCAGATTCAATATGATCTATGTCAGCATCCTTGCAGCTCATACTATCCTCTTGTGCATAGGCCAATCTTTTATCTTGATTTTAAGGAGAGGGCTTGTCTAGGAATCTATAGGAAGGATGCCCTAGCTATTCACAGTTGTAACACTTCACAGTTGCAAAATAAGAGTTGTGCCTACCTCCTCTACCTCTGCTTGATCCTCTTTGGTTTCCTCTCCCTCTATTGAATCCACCCCTTGTAGAGTGATCACTTGTTTTCTCTATGAGCTTACTCTCCCCTTGGTTCCTTTTCCTTGGTAGCCTCCCCTTTGACCTCTCTGATTTCTTCCATTGCCTCTATCTTTGAAGTTAGAATCCCCTTTTCTCCTATTCTTCTCTTCTACCTTCATAGCTAGCTGATGACATTTTTGGACAGTAGTAGGGGCCCACAAACTAATCTCTTCTTGGATATTCCACTTCAATCCTCCCAAGTACCTAGCCACTTTGATTGGCCCTTCTTCTTGTAACTTAGACCTTAAACACAGCCTTTGGAATTCCTCAATATATGAGGCCACCTCTAAGTCTTTCTGCTTCAATTTTTGTCTCTTCCTATGAAGTTGTATTTCAAAGTCCTTTGGAAGATAGCTCTCCTTCAATTTGGTTGTCATAGCCTTCCAATTTGCTATTGTTTGCTTCCCCATGCTTACCCTGTCATCTTGAAGGTACTTCCACCAAGTCAAACCTGGCTCTCTGAGTCTAGACTTCGCTACTTTAACCCTTTGGGCCTCACTTATCTGTTCACACTCAAAATGATTCTCCATTGCTTCAATCCAGTCCATGACTGCCTCAATATCCATCTTCCCTCTGAATAGAGGTATCTCTTCCAAGGCTTTTCCACTTAATGCTTTTATGGCTTTCAGGAAAGGTTCCTCAATCAATATTGGGTTAGGTTCAGGGATATAGTTTTCTTCCTCAATCTTCTTCTTACCCTTGCCACTGGATTCTGCTTCATATTCTTTCTTCCTAGTATCATCTACTATTTCTTCCATCTTTACTCTCATTGCTTCCAAAGTATGCTTAAGGAGTTTGTCCTTCTCCTTTTGCTACTCCATATCCTTAGCTAATTCTGCATTTGTCATCATCTTTGTAGAACCACAAGATTCCACCTCTGACATAAAACAATCCTCCCGAGTTTCTCAACTTGCTCTAATACCACTCTAATGTAGCACCCAACCTTGCTCTCCAAACCCCAAACTCTCTTAGGGCTTCCTTAGGTCTATTACCTGACCAACTAGGGTTTCTACACACCATATACGTCCTAGGATCAAACTCAAGGGACCCTTTCCTATTCAGTTGGGGTACATCACCAAAATAGAACCATGCTTCCTCTCTAGCTTCTCCAATCCACACTAAGCTTCAAATCCATTTAAGCCTCCAAATATGTTAGCCCTTCATCTAGGGTTCCACTAGATCCCTACTAACATCTAACAACTCAATCAATACTGCAATCATGAGTAGTTTCAATCCACAAATGTAAATACATCAAAACTATTAGAAAAAGGCTACAAGGATTAGCCCTCAATATGGAATTAAACTGAAATATCTTGAAAAACCCCTTAACAATGCCACAAACAAATCACTAATATGGATACCATTTTTAGAGGGCTTAGAGATTTTGTCATTTTTAAACCCCCAACTTGTCCGTACAGTTAAAGCACAAATTTCGGCTTCAAAGGAGGGTTTCAGTGCTGTCAACAATAAATTTTGTTTTTGTTCCCCTTAGGGACCTTGCTAGGACTTCTCCTTTGGTTTGTATTTTTTCTAACCCTCCTCCTTTCTTGTCTCATGCTTGGATTGAGGAAACAGTGCCCCCAATTTCTTCCATTTTCCACTGTCTGCTCTGTGATCCCTAACCAAGTTAAACAGAATTTCCTAGGGCATCACTTAAAAATTTCTTGTTGTGCTTTTCTTGGGCCCTCATGCAGTGTACATAGAGTACATGGAGTCTAGTTCCAAATCCCAAGAGACCATAGGAATCCAATGGTGGGAAGTGGCCCTAAGACTCCATTTTACACCTGCAGCCCTGTACAGACTAGCGAACTGGAAAAACCAAAATGAATTTCTAAAGTATTACAAACTAAAAGAAAAACTCAAAAAAAATCAACACAAATATTCAAAACAACATTACAGAACTTCTCCAATACAAAACTCAAGCCATCTAATCCATTTCTTCTTCATATACTTAGCAAATCATAAAATTAACAAAAGATGCTTATGCACAGTCCGTACAGTGCTTCTTCAAACTTCACCAACCCGATGAAAAGGTTTATCTTGGCCTTTTATAGGTTCCTACCATGTGTTCTTAACTATTTAATATATTTAGAGCATTTTCCAAACATGAATGCTAAAAAGTTGCTCATGACAAGAAAAGTTGTCAAGACAACATGACAACATTTATAGCAAGTTTTTTCTCCAAATAGAGTTAGATTACCAAACTTGTCCTAAAAACCTACTAAGCATGTAATATGCATAAAATGACCTTAGATAACCTATCTAAGACCTTAGGAACCTTGCTAGACCAATTTACCCACCCTATGGCCTAAGTCACCTAGTTGACAATAAATAGCAACTTCTAGCAACTTGGCCATTGTGGGCCTTTCCAACTTTCTTAAACCTACCAAAGGACCAAAAGGTTCCTCTTATTGAGATATTGATGTGGCTAGAATTAATACAAGCCAAAACAAACAAAGAAGCTCTAGGTCTCACACTAGCCTACCTAGGTGCTCCTGCACCACACTACTCCTCCAATTCTAAGTTGGCAATATAGGATCCAAAAACTATAGATAAGGAATAAATTTAGACAGCTGAGGAGAAGGGCCATAATGACCAAAATAATATAGGGATCCTATATTATTTTGGATTTCATGGCCCTCCTCCTTTTCTCTCTAAATTTTTTCCTTATCTATGGGTTTTGAATCCTACAGTGCCAACTTAGAAGTGGAGGAGTAGTGGTTGTGTTGCATTGTCTGCGTATACCACTGAATTATGTTGTGTCTCCAAAAAATTGTGACCACATGATATATACATTTATGTTTCTCAGTTGTTGTGATATCTACATTTATGTTTCCTAGCTATCGTGTTTATGTGCATGTTCTTTATGTGAATTGGCTTCTCTCCCTCGCATCCAAAATAAGATCATCACCAAAGGGGGTTCCAGATCAGAGAACTCCCTTTCACTTAATAATTATGAATCCATCAATGGTATACTAATTGTTTAGGATTGTAAGTTTCCATTGATGGCTTCAAATTACCAAGAAAAAATTTGTACAAAAGACTTAGCGGACTCTTGATCCTTTTGCTTGATTTCTGTCCATCTAGGCCTTCTAACACCATATGGAATGTGATGTGTTTATAGAAGACATCATATTGACTTGTTTAGTGATCATATGTGTTGAAGGTGGTGCCTAATACTTCTAAAATGACTATAGATATTAAATTTTGCATCACTGCTTGATGTCGTTGAAGCGACATCAGACTCCACCTTTAGCACAATATGTTCACTAGATAGGTCTGTATGTCTTCTACTTTTAAGTTGGGCTCTTTCTGTTCTTGTTTTATGAAGTTGGGTGATTCTTTCCAATGTCTCCAGGGTTGAATCCAGTATGCTCCTGTATGATCCAAAGCCTGCAAGGAAGGAAAAGATGGGGTTAGATCCAAAGGATATAAGCAATGACTAGCACCCTATTATTGATCCTTATCTACAATTATGCATGTGCATAGTCAAGCCATACACTTCTAAAAGGAACAAGGATAAAATTTACAAAAACCCATCCAAGATATAGAAAATCATAACAAATTCATAAACAACAATAAGTTCATGAGTTTATCAAAATATGTTCAATGTATCTACATGAAATTCTTAAAAAGTTTCAGTATCTACAATAGTCCTCTGTTAATCACATTTATGCATATGGTCCCAACAAAGTAGTGCACAAACTACACAAAGAAGGCATCGCAGAAACATGATTTCTGCTTTCACCATTGAACCAATATCAGCGGCACTAGCTACCTCTCGAGCCTTGCACAAGTTGCACTCATTTCCAACATCAGGTATAGACATAGATGAGGTAGATGTAAATGTGGTTTCATTGACCCACTTAAAGTATTGACATCCACTATTTCTCTACAATACCAAATCTACATCAATTCTTCCTAAAATGATTATAACTTGTCACATTACTTTTAAACATTAAAATATAATTCCATATCCAGACCTTTTTCCTATTTGGGCAACCCCAAATGGACACCCTGGATTACTTTTTGTGTGTGACATCTTCAACACACAAGGGCCAACACCACATAGGCACATTGACCGAAGCCATCGACGCTATATCAATAAATATTGCACTGTCATTCCAACATATCATTTTGTTTAGTTGGTTATTTTCTTCATTCATACTAATTATAATTGCAATAAAAAGAAACATACTAATCATGTAGACAACATCTCAAATCAAATTGCAAAATGACTATTGTCAATCATAGTACATGTAAATGCAACGTCCTAACTGTAATTGATGGAAACCATATGCATAGTTGTGATTGGGATTTTTAGTCCTTACCACACATTGAAATGCATGTAAAGGCATCTATAGTTGGGGGCATGTAAAATTGTGATATTTCTATCAAAATTCAAGTGTATAGTTTGACATTCATAAATTGCCTTGTTTCAGCTGCAGTTAACAAACTAATCTCATGAAAATAGTTGATGTTTCGACAATTCCTCTCATTACTTCTTCTCCGCTTGAAACAATTGGGACTACCCAGGAAAGACAAGTAGGCTCTACTATACCCTTTTCCATGTTCACTAAATGCACGGATAATTTCTTCTTTTCTATCGCCATTCCTCATCATGCTTCGTCCTTGTTATATTAGTGGCCGAAATATTGATATTTAGAGTCTACTAACTTTCCCGGGTAGTCCCAATTGTATGAATTGGAGTTGAAACATGTGTCACCTACACTCTTGCAAGTCATTGTCGACACATTAATTATTTTTGTGACATGATAAGAAATTTGTGAATGTCAAATTCATGGATGAAACATAGGTCAATGAGTTTGACTTAAAAAACTATACACTTGAATCTAGATAGCAATATCACAAGATAATGAAACGTTTTGATGAAATTTTAATGGGAGATGTAGTCGGGTATAAAAAAGAATGGTCCATGAAGAACAAAAGAACAAAAGAACAAAATAATGGCATCAAGCATTCCAAATGCAAAGATGTAAACAATGCCAATATTAAATAGTGAGCTCATACACAATGCATGATGCCCTAGCTTGAAGCCATCAAGATATTTCCTCATGAAATGATCACCAATAGGGAGTATGGCCACATATACATATACATATACATATACATATACATATACATATATATATATATATATATATATATATATATATATATATATATGTATGTATGTATGTATGTATGTATGTATGTATGTATGTATGTATGTATGTATGATGCTATTGATGTCATTGCATGCTTGTTGTTGTTGTGCACCATATATTTTTTTATACATGATAAGCAATTTGTGCATGTCAAATTCATGGATGAAACATGAGTCAATGAGTTTGACTCAAAAACTATACACTTCAATCCAGATAGCAATATCACAAGATAATGAAAAGTTTTGATAATCAGATTTACATAAGTTTTTGTAATGATAATCAGATTGACATAATTTTTTGAATCTCGATAGAAATATCATTAGCTAGATAATTTTTTGTAATGATGATGAACATGGATCAACAAAAAAATTTACAAAGAAGAGTATTTCAAACATTATGTTAAACAGTTAAGTTTCATGTCTATGTTTGACCTAAAGATGGCCTAGTTTGTTGACAAAAATACCAACTCCAAAGAAGTAGTCCATCATAACATTCTTATTGTCACAAGTGAAAAAATATTCATTGTGACCATGGAAGATACTCATAGAAGTGTAGTCATCATTAGCGCAACATTTCTTGAACACCTCCCACACCTCCACCATTTTATTTCCAAAACCACCTCTATTATCAAAAATTGACCCAAGCCTGCCAGAGATAATGTTTGGATTGATGGTTTGAATCCCTTGCGCAACTTTTTGTGAATTATTGGAAATAACCACATGGTTAACCACCTTCAAGACCCATTCAAACCAACCGGTAAATTCAAAGAGAGTAGAAAATACTAGTTTATAGATCACCTCATCATGTACATGCGAGCCAACAATATTATGTTTCAGGAGGTAGAGAATAGCATGTTTGATGTCATCATCACCAACATTAAATAATCTGGAGCATTGTTCTTCCAAGCACTCCAAATGACAACATTCATTACCAAATATTCTATCCATTGAGAAGACCTAAAAAAAAGTAACAATAATAAAAATAGTGAATAAGTATGCCAACATAATGAATAAAGGGGCAAAATACATTGATCCAATAATAGAAAATACATTACAAATGCCTAGCTCATGGTCTCGATGAAATAAAGAGTGTATAAAAAAATATATGGTGCACACAATAGTAGCAAGCATACAATGAAAACAATAACATTGCATGATGCCCAACCTCAAGGGAAAAATACATTGATCCAATAACAACAAATACATCACAAATGCCAAGCTCACAGTCTCAATGAAATAAACAGTGTATAAAACAATATATAGTGCACAACAGCAGCAAGCATACAATGATAGAAATGACATTGCATGATGCCCGAGCTCAAGGGAAAAATACATTGATCCAATAATAGCAAATACATTACAAATGCCAAGCTCGCGGTCTCAATGAAATAAACAATGTATAAAAAAATATATGGTGCACAACAGTAGCAAGCATACAACGATAGCAATAACATTGCATGATGCTCATCTATTATAGAAAATTCAAGTAGTACAGGCATACATAAGAGGATGAACATAAATAATAAGGGTACCAGACATCGCTTGAAGTGATGAATTTTTTACCTAGGTATGAGTCAAGTGTGCTCCTGTGATGATCCAGAACCTGCAAAGAAAAGAGAGACGGGGATTATATCAAAAAGATCTAAGCAATGAATAGCATCCTATTACTGATCCTCATCTACAATTATTCATGTCCATAGTGAGGCCATCTTCTTTTGAAAGAAAAACCATGCTACAGGACATGTGCACTCAGAAGAATATTGCATAAAGAAAAGAAGATACCATGTTTTTCATCATGAAATGGTCATAAATGGGGAGTACCACATAGTGAATATCAACAATGAAACAAATAAAGAGAGATCAAACACTTCACACAATTCCTTGAAGGTAATAACAACAATTCCCTAGCTCTCAAAGCTCGTAGGTCATCAAGCATTCCAAATGCAGAGATGTAAACAATGCCAGTTTAAAACTGTGAACTCATAAACAATGCATGATGCCCATGCTTGCAGCCCACAAGCCATCAAGACATTTCCTCATGAAATGATCATAAACGGGGAGTACCACATAGTGAATATCAATAGAAAAAAAAATAAAGAGAGATCAAACACTGCATGCTATCAAAATAGAATGGCAGTGGTGATTCAATGCATCTACAACCTCAATAGCATGGCAACATTGATCCAATAACAGCAAATAAATTACAAATGCCAAGCTAGTCACGGTCTCAATGAAATAAATAGTGTATATATAAAAAAAAAATATGGTGCACAATAGTAGCAAGCATACAATGACAACAATAACATCATATATATATGTATATATGTATATGTATATGTATATATATGTGTGTGTGTGTGTGTGTGTGTGTGTGTGTGTATGTATGATGTAGGAGCATCCTGGGTGTAAGGGCAATCTTGCATCACCCAAAAATATGTGTCTTTCTATTCAATAAGGGCTATTTTGTACAAAGCTGCTATTTTTGGAAACTTACTATTTTTAGTAAGTTGGTCGTTTGAACTCAGAATGTTCTAATTTTCCAGGTGAAGGTTCATCTTAGTCATATAAGAATGCCAGTTGAATTTCATTTCCAGATCATCTATATTGGCGAAGTTATTAAGGATTTACTGTTGAGATTTTAGGGTACAAAACCTTTGAGCTCAATTTTCAGGACCTTAGAGGCTCTGGATTGAGGTCAAACCCCCGATTGACTAGCACTTTGCTAGTCAGACACTGTAGATCGCGATCTCCCCTTTCCAGAAAGTGGCTATAATAGCCAATTGGAGCTACGGTTCAAAAGTTATGGCTTCCGAAAGTTGGGCTACCTAATCTCATGTTTTGTAAATATTTAAAGCCGACCCTTTTGTAATAAAAGTGAAAAATAATTAAATGCTA
>MU228436.1:2408811-2432039 GCA_018584345.1 Thuja plicata
TTCATTTCATGAAAAGATACATGTAAAGGAAAATAAATTTTTGCATCTAAAGATTACATGTATATACTATATATATGCCAAATAACTTGTATATACTATACAAGGAAAGGAACTGAAAGATAAAATCTTGTGGGATGTTGTGAGTGTAGACAACTTTCAGAAGAATATGCAAGAGTATAGGCATACATAAGAGGATGAACATAAATAATAAGGGTACCAAACATTGCCTGAAGTGATGAATTTTTTACCTGGGTATGAATCCAGTGTGCTCCTGCGTGATCTAGAACCTGCAAAGAAAAGAGAGATGGGGGTTAGATCAAGAATATCTAAGCAATGAATGGTATCCTACTACTAATCCTCATCCAAAATTATGCATGTGCATAGTCAAGCCATAGACTTTTGAAAGAAAAACCATGCTACATGACATGTGCACTTAGAAGAATATTGCAGAAAGGAAAGAAGATATCATGTTTTTCCTCATTAAATTATCATAAGTGGGGAGTACCACATAGTGAATATCAACATAAAAACAAACAAAGAGATATCAAACACTTCACAGAATGCCTTGAAGGTAATAGAAATGATGCCCTAGCTCTCAAAGCTCATGGGTCATCAAGCGTTCCAAATGAAAAGATGTAAACAGATGCTACTATTAAACAGTGAGCTCATAAACAATGCATGATGCCCTAGCTTGCAGCCCATGAGCCATCAAGATATTACCTCATAAAATGATCATAAACGGGGAGTACCACATAGTGAATATCAACAACAAAATAAATAAAGAGAGATCAAACAATTCACACAATGCCTTGATGGTAATAGAAACGATGCCCTAGCTCTCAAAGCTCGCAGGTCATCAAGCATTCCATATGCAAAGATGTAAACAATACTAGTATTAAACTCTGAGCTAATAAACAATGCATGATGCCCTAGCTTGTAGCCTGTGAGCCATCAAGACATTTCCTCATGAAATGATCATCAACGGGGAGTACCACATAGTGAATATCAATAGCCAAACAAATAAAGAGAGATCAAACACTTCAAATAATGTCTTTAAGGTAATAGCAACGATGCCCTAGCTCTCAAAGATCATGGGTCATTAAGCATTCAATATGCAAAGGTGTAAACAATGCCAGTATTAAACAGTGAGCTAATAAACAATGCATGATGCCCTAACTTATAGCCCCCAAGCCATCAATACATTTCCTCATGAAATGATCATAAACGGAGAGTACCACATAGTTAATATCAACATAAAAACAAATAAAGAGAGATCAAACACTTCACACAATGTCTTGAAGGTAATAGCAATGATGCCCTAGCTCTCACAGCTTGCGGGTCATCAAGAATTCCAAATGCAAAGATTTAAATGAATTCCAGTATTAAACAGTGATCTCATAAACAATGCATGATGCCCTATCTTGCATCCCACGAGCCATCAAGACATTTCCTCTTGAAATGATCATAAACGGAGAGTACCACATAGTGAATATCAACAACAACAAAAATAAAGAGAGATCAAACACTTCACACAATGCCTTGAAGGTAATATCAATGATTCCCTAGCTCTCAAATCTCATGGGTCATCAAGCATTCCATATGCAAAGATGTAAACAATGCCAGTATTAAACAGTGAGCTAATAAACAATGCATGATGCCCTAGCATGCACCCCATGAGCCATCAAGACATTTCCTCATGAAATGATCATAAACGGGGAGTACCACATAGTGAATATCAACAGAAAAACAAATAAAGAGAGATCAAACATTTCACACATTGCCAGCTTGAAGGTAATAGTAACGATGCCCTAGCTCTCAAAGATCACGGGTTATCAAGCATTCCAAATGCAAAGATGTAAACAATTATAGTATTAACATTCATATTGTACCATTAAATCAACAAATGAGATCAAAATGAAATTGAGTTAATGAGAATACAAACCTCAAATGCCTACCTCAAGTCGTGGCTGCCATATACCAAGTTGTTAATCAACTTCCACAGTATGCCCTCTTCGTGCACGATGGTATGCGATCACGGTAAATTAGAAATGAGCCTTTCTTCTTGTTTTTTTGTTTATAATCATGAGGGTGTCATAATTATGACTATACCATCATTATTATGATAGCATCGGGGGCACTTGGAAAAAAAACACAAAAATAACATACAAATGGTGGTGCCATCGCAAATTGGGGTTGAAATTTGATCCCAAATGTTGTAGTGTAAGGATTATCAAAAGGACACTACAGGAGAACAAGATGGATTGGTATTCAAAACTCAAGGCAGCACTATGGCTGGATAGAATTTCACCAAAGAATATCATTGGAAGCTCACCCTATGTGTTGGTTTATGGTAAGGAAGAAATGTTACCAATTTCTACTGAGTTTTTAGCCCTATAATTGGCTGAGCAGATGATGTTGTTTAAAGAGAAAGATCCTCTTAAGTTGAGGTATGTTGAATTGTTAGAGCTAGAAGAGAAAAGGAGCACAGCCTTAAGGAACATTGAACTAATGCAGAATCAGACTAAAAGGTCTTTTGAAAAGAATGCTACACCTAGAGAGTTCAAAGAGGGGGACCTAGTTCTTAAATGGGATGTGCAGAAAAGTAGACCAGGGAAGCATGATAAATTTGACAATTTTTGGTCGCCCCCATTTGTCATCACTGAGGGCAAAGAGAACAATGCCTTTCAGCTATCCACCACAGATGGAGAGATCTTGTCTATCCCAGTCAATGGGATCTTCCTCAAGATTTTCTTTGAGGGTTAGTACTTTCTAACTTAAGGTTCATTTCAATAAGTGTTTTCAAGCACTAAGAGTCTTTAGGTTTCATTTTCAATAAAGTGCCTTTAAGGCACAAGGTCAATTAGGTTGCATAGGTCCTAGTTAGGTTGCATTTTTTTTTTTTCAATAAGGATGCATTTGTATGTTCTAGTTTTTACTCCATTGCCCTATGAACAAGGTTTATAGTTCATGTCTAGTAGGCAGACATCCAGCAAAGGTCACCATAATTGTTACCCTAATTTTACACATGCAATATGAAAACCATAAACAACATAAAATTGCATGAAGGTACACCTCTTTAACATTTCTATTTAGTAATGAAGATGAAATATATTATCATTGCATTCATATTATCAGATTAAATTGTACTCTAAGTATTGATCACATTCAAATTTTCAAATTCATAATTGATCACCACATTGTGCATTCAAACTAAATGTAATAAGCATATGTTTCTTCCATATTACATATTTCATATTGAAACTTAGAGGTAATTACAGAAAAGAAAGCATAATGGAAGCATGAGTAGGGTCCATGCATTACCTTCTGAAAGTCAACTCTGTGATATGGGAGTTGGTTGTCTGATCTCTGTCCAATATTCATGTCTAAACTTTGTCCAAGTCTTCATGTCCTTTCCTCCTGTCATTTTTTCATTTTAGGTCTAGGGTCTTGTCCTGCATCATGAAAATAGAAAAGTGTTAGATCCAAATTGGATCTAAGCAATGCATAGAAACCAAAACAACATACAACAATCAGACTTTCAGAATTGTAAATCTACCAATAACATCAATACAATTGAAAAGTATGCATCTACATCAACTGAATAGCAGTATCAAAGGGACATAACTCCATGAAACCCTTTACTATATATGCTTTTCATTCTGCATTATTCAAGAGTTGTTTGTAAAACCAAAAATCTGAATTAAAGGGACTTAGTTCTTGTAGCTGAGAAACCTTTTTCAGAACATCAACATGTTAAGATGGTAAACACAACGAATCAACCAATATTAATGCATGAATGTCATTATACATGGCACTCACACACAAACATTTATTGGTTAATTATGTCCACTAACCTAACATGTTGATTTGATGGTATGTGCAAGCAAAATGAATAGAAGTGTATTCATATGCAGAAGAAAGTATGATCTATGAATTCACTAGTTGCATATGACAAAGAAAAATGCAGTGAGTGTCATGAGCCCATGCTTGGACCTCACAAGATGCATTACATGCAATAGAAGAATGCTAAGAGTTCATGATTTCAGAAATGGAAAGATGCATAAGAAGAGATGCAGTTCATAAAGGTTGACGCAAGATGCAGTTCATAAAGGTTGATACAAGATTCAAGTATGTTGTTACAAGTTTTGAATGCTATTAATATAAAATATGCATAGTAGATTGATGATAAAGTAAGATGCACATGCTATGAAAGATGAATTTTCCAAATTGAAGGTATGTTCAAGTGCCATGAAGATATGCCAGAATGGAAGAGCTATTCAAATGAAAAAGAAAATATGCATGTTCAATGGTCAAGCTTTGTTTCATAGTGTTTCTCATGGGAGTCACGAGCCTGTGCTCGAACCCCATGAATAAATCTTTCACGAAGAGGTGGTAACTCTGTATGAGTGTAATGCTTTCACTATTTTGCAAGAGTAAGACTATGTAATGTAAATAACTTCAAACACGATAGATAATGACAGGGCACAGTCTCAACAAATATGCAGACATCCATCATTAAGATTCAAATATACAATGTTGACATTATGCATAAAGACAAGCATGGTTCTAATAGAGAGTGGTATGTTCTCTTCATAGAGTGGAATGAAAACATTCAAACATATTGGGCACTATTAAGTGAACAAAAGACATTATATGAATGTGAAAAATCCCAAGATGACAAGAATGCAGACATCCAGTAAAGCCGACAAGAGATGTTCATTATTAACTGTAGATATCAATATTCATGAGCTCACACCTCCATATCGACAAAAAAAACTATGTGGGTATTTTAACAAAGAGTTCTCGAGAAAAGAATGAATAACAACAACTTGTAGTTATTTCTAAGAGTTAGCTCCAAACTCAAGCTATCCAAACCACAATAGAAGTCTATATAGCAGAGATCATGGAGAGAAATAAGAGGCGACTATAATAGCAGATCATAATAACAAAACCCATAATCATTGGCAAGAAAATATGGAGACCCATTAAATCCCAAAAGTCATAATTGTAGTATTCCAAAAGCTAAGTATTGCAAAGACGAAATAATGATAGCATGTTCAACAAAAAATACATAGTGTAAATATAATGAGTAGAGGTTAACTTATCTATAAGTTACAAGCTGAGATGTGGTAGAGCCCGAGTTCATGCACAAAAAATTCCATACATTATGGCGTGTGAAGACGCAAATCTTGTAGAGCCCACCGTGTAGGAGAGAGAGCCCAAGCTCTATTGACTCAAGTGCTAAATGCATACAAAGAGCCCAAGCTCTTTTAACTTTATTGTATTACCCACTTCTAGTTGGAGACCAAGCTCCATCATCAACTTATAGATGCAGACAAAGATGGAGTAAATATGCAGAGAGAAGGCTATTTTTCAGCCAAAAAATCACGGAGAGAAGCCCAAATAATGACAACACAATTGCCACATAATAATGTCGAATTCCAGAACAACAATACAAAAGATGGAGAAGTAGTGGAGGCCAGAGAAAATGTCACAATCAGAACATGGTGGCACCATAAAATTAGGGTTTCAAAACCCTAACATCTTCCCCAAATGCAAAAATCCAAAATGAAATGCAAAAAACAATGCACATGTCAAGTTTTGGTAGATTTGAAGTTTGCTCTCAAAGAGGAGTAAATGCTCCAGACTGACTTCAGTGCATGACAAACCTTCCCAATGCCACGAGAGCAGATCTATGCCATGATGGATATGTTTCTTTGCATAGACTTTGGTCATGTTGACCTTAGTAATGATTTCAACGTTTAGGCATAGTTAGGGTATATGTGATAAGGGTTAAGGTTTTTCATATGTTGTGGGGGTTAGTTCATATGGGTGTTGTTAAGTTTGATGTAATTTTTGTATGTTGGCATTGTATTTTGTAAAGAGATGTACATTTTTTTGAAATGTCAACATTAGGGGCTAGATTTAGGGCATGGATTATGCCTTAGATTTAGGGTTTTTTCTGATTTGGAGGAATTTTGGAGGGGTTTCGATTTTCAAATTTAGCCATGAGAGAGTATATATTTGAGCTTCCTTCTCATTTTTAGGGGTTCAAAATTGATGGAGAAGGTGGCTTAGTGAGCTTTTTGTTCCTTTGCACCCTTTTCATGCATTTTTTAGCCATCAGTTCATGTTTTATGTAGATTGTGTTCAAGTGAATGCACATATTCCTTGGCATATTTTGTACTTTCTCATGTAACCATTTGTAGATTTTGAGGAGAATAATGCAAGTGTCAATTATTCCATATATTTCCAGGGTTCTGTTAGCGAATATTTTCAACAATTCTGCATTTAAGTGTAATGTGTTTGCAACATATATTAGAGAATTGATTAAATTCCTATCCTATTTTGTCAAGTATAATCTTTTACAAAATCTATATGTTTGTTGGAATAATTGTCTCTATTTTTGGTACAAACCCTAATAGTGATTTTTTGGTCAGCTTATATATTGAGCAGTGAATGTTATTGCAAATCTTAGTAGTGTGTGTATTGTGGATGATGTGTTTAAATTTCTGATAAGTCTGAATCAAGTTTTGGTGTATCACCTCTAAGTTCATTTATTCAATTTTTAGTTATCGTTTCCCTTTTCCCAAAAGAAGAGATCAACAATAGGTGATATTCCAAATCCAATAGGAACTGGCTTAGAATCTAGAGATTCCTTCTTAATCAGAGTCCACCCACAAATCAGGAAGGTTTCTGTTGTTACCATGAGATATTAGTATGCCCTAATGTCTGAGTTAGGGTGATATTTCAAGGCCTTAACATAAGGATTGATACTCCTACTTGAGTAGGTTTGTTAATGTTTCTTATGCGTAAAAACATCTAGATCACCTTGCCACTTGAAACCAAAAAGAGTTCACATTACGCAAAAGAATCCTTAAGACATTGTCTTCTTTTTCAATTCTTTCTTGTGTTATTTTACAATTTTTTGAAAAATAAAAGGTCAAAAAGTCAAAAATTCAAAGCCAAAGTTGATCACACTTGCCAAATCTATAGCCTAAACAAGAGAACAAATGGGCACCTTGTCTTAAAAGATTCAAGAGCTCAAGAGAGAAATATTTGAAAGTCACATCAACCAAATGGAAAAAATGACCTCTCTATAGACATATTCAAGATATCAAGAATAAAAAACTTCAAAAGATGCTAAAAATACTATATGAGATGGAACAGAAAGTTCTTAAAAATGAAAATAAAAGTCCTAAAAAAGACCATGTGCATTCATGTCCAATAAAAAAAGACACTCCTCCCAAAGACACATGTTTACCCAAGTATCCCATGGATAGAAAGTTCACACCTTTGGGACAATCCCTTAATTTATCCTTAAAAGAACTTCTTGAGCATAACCTTATCACATTCCCTAAATTGACCTCATGTAAACTTAATTTTTTGAGTAAATATTGTGCATGTACCATAGACATAATAACCATGCAACTTTAGATTGCATAGAACTGAAACATAAAATCCAAGACCTTATTGGTGATGGGATTTTTGAAGTTGAAGATCCTAATGGCCCATCTAAAGAAGAACAAAATACTATTCCCAACTAGGATCAAATACATGAACTTATGTCTAGAAATGGTCCACATGTAGCCTCTACTTCTTTCACCATTCCTTCATCTTCTAAATCTTCACAAAAAAAACTTCCCTATCTCCATAAAACAATTCACCTAATCATGACACCCCTCATGTTGATCCTTAAGGGCTATCTCCAAAAGAAATCCAAGCTATTCTAAATCTTGATACAAGTGCCTCCCATGCTTCCAAATTATTATATCCTTTACCAGCATGCCTTCCAATCCCTATTACACCCATTCAAAATGATCCTCCATCATGCCAAAACATTGAATCACTCCACGAATCCTCCATGCATATCCAAACTTCTACCTTTTCCTTAGAAGTGGCTCCATTTCAAGAGAATAATCTAGAGTGTGAATAAACAAGTCCTAGAAAAAATCAATATCAAGATACTATCCAATCCCATCAAATATTTGACCAATATTCCATATCCATACTCCCACGATGACCCCATAATACCCTTTAACTTATTCCAAGATGATACCCTTCCATATCAAGAGAAAAGTATCCCTCTGGAAGTCTTATTCCTAATTTACCTCTTAAGAAAGATCATGACATCCCTTCCACCATTTCCAATGGTCCTATTGAAAATTTAAATTAAAACACACAATATAATGATTCTCTTCCATGTCAAGATCAAAGTTTCCCATCATTGCCTTGTCATGATCCTCCAATTCTACATCAATAACCCATCATTTCTCCTAGTCAAGATCAAATTTTCCCATCATCTCCATGTCAAGATCCCATTTATGCTAACTAAGCTATTGAGGAATCCATTCATATAAAAAAAAATCTTAAATATTATGATCATGGAAATATAGCTCACTCTAAAGATGTTGATATCCCTTATACACCTTATAACCCCCCATTCAAGCATAGATATGCACCTTCACCATCCTCCACATCTATTTTGTGTCCCTGTGTCCCAAAATTAAAGCCTTCATCTCCTCCATCCATCTTGGGTTCTTACACCCCTTCATCACCTATCCCTATCACATATCACCATCCACTTACCCTATCATATATCAATATCAACAAATGCACAAACACTTAAAAACCTTCCAATAACATATCCATATGAATTCTTGATCTTGTTCTTATCCCTCCATGACCTCCAATACCTTTGCAATTAATTTGGATACCAAGAATAAAAATCATATGTTCAAGAATCCACATGCATTCAAGGATCAATATGTCCAATCTAATTGACATACAAATACAAATACAAATATGATCCAAAAGAAAAAATAAATATCCAAAAAGCCACAAAGGCTCATTAAGTAAAATAAAATATAAAATATAATGTGGGTTCCTAAATATCTCATTGAATAAATGTGGTATAAATCATTACAAGGAAGAGAAACATCAAAATCTATATGGATTCCCAAGTAACTTGTACGAGACTTGCACACTAAGGAAAAATTAAATTTGGCTTCCTCTAATCCTCCATTTAAGCATCCTTCATTCAAACATCTTACAACCCCTTCCAAATTCATTTTGGGTCATTATGTCCCAAAATACACATCCCTTTCAAAATCTAAAATTCCAAAATCCATTTTCCTTCATCACTCCACAACCCCTCAAGGTGTGTGTCATTTTTTATCTTTACACCACCTCCTTCTACCCCTATAAAAGTCTTTCAACACCTCATTCATTATCCAAAACCTATTTTCTATCCTTCCATTACCTTATTCAATCCTATGCATAAATCCTTAGTACCATCTATCTTATCATCTATTTAAATCCCCTTTACCATCACCCTGACAACATCTTTGAGCATATCTTCAAGAGCCATGGTCTCTTATCATATATTTTTCAAGGGGAAATATTCAAAGAGAAATATTCTTGAGTACTTCCATCTTTCATAAGATATTTATTATCTTCCATCTGCCATAAGACATAGGCTTCCTCCATCCATCTGCTTACCAATTTCTAGTTCATCAATTCATTGATCCACTCACAATGTTCTACATCTTGCTAGACATCAAGGGAAAATAAATGTGATCATGCCTCTGAATCAATAATCAATAAAACTTTTTAAAAAATTATAAAAATTGTAAAAAGTCCATAAATTAATCTAAAAAAAAGTCAAATATTCTTAAAAATACAAAAAATCATAAGATCTTTAAAAATCTAAAAAAATGTAAAATATTTAAAAATCCAAAAAAATAATAAACTCTCAAAAATATACAATAAACCCACTTGCAGCGTTATGCTTACCAAAATTAGGAACCAATTAATGATCTATCTAGCTAGCTTGCATTCATGTGATCATTAGCCTTTATCAAAATTATCTCATGCCTTTATTAGGAACTATCATGATCTATCAGTTGTCTTAAATAGGATGATTCCTTCCTGAAACTAGACATCTCGATAAACCTATCAAACCAGTCACATCAACTATGACAAGAATCATTTTTGCATGAATGCATGATGACTATTTGTCTGATATATTTGATTGATTTCTACTTTTATCTTTGTTGACATGTCTTTTAGTCTCTCTTGAATGTCTTTGACTAGGGAGGAAATGATGGGTCATGTTCACTCATTTTTTTGTTGTGGATTTTTCCTTAGTGACATGTTTATCTGTCTTAGGACATGACCATTCAAGAGTCATCGAGGACTTATGGATCATAGGTGAACTAGGAATTCCTTTTAGTGTGTGACATGTCTTCCTCCACATAATTGGTATGCCAATTAACTTGGGTCTAGTCTATATCTAGATGAGTACATCCAATTTCTATAATAAGTTCAATGATGGTATAGCACGTGTAAAAGCACAATAATTGAATTCACTTTTTCATCAATATATCATCATTTCTCAAAACTCTTTCATAATCCATCATTACTTTTCCTTCTATGACCATAATCTCCATGTTAATACATGCTGAGTCTATATCAATTAGCGTATCCATCAACATCAAAACTGGGGCATCACCTTGTAATCATACCAATCAATTTTATCACCTACGATCATACCTTGGCCTCAAACTAATCATTCCTAAACTATTATCCCTAACCCTAATCCATTCAAACCTTCCCTAAATGCTTCAATTTGGCCCTTACATCATCACAATAATCATCATCTTGATCCTATTATCCTATACACCTATTCACTCACCCCCTCAATACACTTACCCTATTATGCCCTTAAAACCCTACCTGAACCTTATCGTTGTTCTTCAAGACATCCCTAAATATTATCAAAATGACCCTAAACACTCCAAAACCAAATAAAAACCATCAAAATAATCCCCCCATCCTTCCCTCCAAGTGACATCCTTTCACGCTACTCCTAACTACCTTTAGCTATTTGTTTTTATCCAAATCACTCCCATTGGCTCTAAACAACCTTAATCACTTCTGACTTTCCTTAAACCATTTCAAAATATCCCTAAACCTTCCCAACCCACCCTAAATTATCCTATGATAACTGATGAAGGATCACTTAGGTGGGCTAGTTGATAAAATGTAACCTATGGTTTGCTTCTTCCTTTTTTGGCTTGTAGTGGTTCTAGCTAGACCACTAGGTGAATAAAGGGACCAAGAGTCCTTGTGTGTGGAGTGTTAAGTAGGAGGATGTGTCTTGTTAGGTCCTTAGAGACCTTTGTGTCCATTTAGGTCCAACTAGGGGATTTTGGTATTTCTTGGCCAAATGAGTCAAAGAAGGGACTAGAGGTCCTATTTGTTATTATTTCATCATAATTAGGGGTTTGGACAAGTTTAGACCAAGTTTAGACACCATAACTAAAAGTTGCAAAAAGTTGTCAATGTAGTCATTGACAACATTGACAACTTTTATGACAAGAATGAAATTTTGAAGGATTCAGTTCCTTAACTATATAAACTCTTTTTCTTAGTTCTTGGTTCAACTATATAAGACCATCCTTGATTTATTGAGAGGGTTGGGAAGTTGGAGAAATTCTATGTACGGACTGTGTATGATAATAACAGTGACAATTAAGGTGTTTTGAGGTGATCTGATAGTTTAATGGATTGAATCCAATTCTGTGAGAATTTTTTTGAGTAATTTATGTTGATAGAAGATTTTTTGTGGTGTTAGTTTGTTTGATCAAATATTTTTAGTTTCTTGTTTAAATTCTTTAGTTTTCAGCACTATCGCTGTCCCTAACTAAGCACTGTGAACAAATGGGGTCTTAACTCCATTTTCCACCATGGAACTTGCACGGGATTTTGGATTATTAGAGTAGACTCCATGTACATTGTGTACAATGTAGGAGAGGCCCAGGAAGTTATGGCATCCATTTTTAAGGTGATTCCCTAAGCGAGCCAGAGCGGCATGGCTAGGGATCACCAGTGATTACAGTGCTTGCTAAAGGGAATGAAAGCATTCATAGCTTCAATCAGTGGATGTGGGAAGGTAGGTGAGTCAACGAAGGACCCTCAACTCAGAGGATGAGGTTGGAGGAGTTGTTTTTCTGGCCAAGAAGTTCTATTTCTTATGCAGGCAGTGACAAAGACCTAAAACCCTAAATTTTAGGCATGAATATAGGACGTACTATATGGACACCTCTGAGAGCCAAGACCTAGAAAATCCTTAGGTTCTTGAAAAAGGGTATCAGGATATGAATTTTGTTTTCATACTTGTTTGGAATTTTTAAGAGTTATTGCAGAAATAGAGCCTAATTAGGCCTAAAGCTTGTAGCCCTCTTTTGGGTGAAATTGCTGTGGAATTTGGAACTCGTTTAGGGTTACACTTCCAAGTAAGGTTGTGGACATTGAAATTGGTCCTCTTATCAATCTTGAAGACTAAATTTTAAATTTGGGAATGTTTGGGATCCATTTGGATCAGATTGTGCAGATGGTGCAAGAAAGACCAATTTGGGTCTAGGAGAGAGCATGAAGATTTTGGATTCTACCTTGTTGGTGTTCACTAGTTGAAATTGTTAGGTTCTTGTGAGAATAAACCTAATGAGATTAGGGTTAGTGAAATAACCTTGGTAGGTCAGGAATTGGCCTAGGAGACCCTAGAAGAAGCTAGGGGAAGCAAGACTAGGGCTACATCAGAGTGGTATTAGAGCAAGTTGAGAAACTTGGGAAGATTGGTTTATGTCAGAAGTGGAATCTTGTGGTTCTACAAAGATGGTGACAAATAAAGAATTAGCTAAGGACATGGAAGAGAAAAAGGAGAAAAATAGACTCCTTGAGGGTACCTTGGAAGCAATGAGGATAAAGATGGAAGAACTAGCAGATGCTGCTAGGAAGGAAGACTTTGAAGCTAAAACCAGTAGTAGGGGTAAGCAGGAGATTGAAGAGGAAGACTTCATCCCCGAACCAGTTCCAGGATCGAATGAGGAACCTTTCTTGAAGGCCATAAAGGCATTAAGTGCCAAAGCCTTGGAAGGAATACCTTTGTTTGGAGGAAATATGGATATTGAGATAGTCATGGACTGGATTGAAGCAATGGAGAATCACTCCGAGTGTGAGGGGATAAGTAAAGCCCAAAAGATCAAAGTAGCCAAGTCTAGACTTAGAGGGTCAGCTTTGACTTGGTGGAAATACCTTCAAAATGAGAGAGTAAGTATGGGAAGGCAACCAATAAAAAATTGGAATACTATGGTGACCAAGTTGAAGGAAAACTATCTTCCAGCGGATTATGAAATCCAACTCCATAGGAAGAGACAAAACTTGAAATATAAATACATAGATGTGGCCTCATATACTGAGGAATTCTAGAGATTGTGTCTAAGGTCTAAATTGTAGGAAGAAGAGTCAATCAAATTCGCTAGATACTTGGGTGGATTGAAGTGGAACATCTAGGAGGAGATTAGCCTATGGACACCTACCATAGTTCAAAAGTGTCATCAATTGGCTATAAAAGTGGAAGAAAAGAATAAGAAGAAAGGGGATTCTACCTTCAAGAAAAAAAAAACAATAGAGGGAGAGGGAGAGACCAAAGGGGTCAAAGAGGAGGCTACCAAGTCAGGGGTAGTGAAAAAAGATCCCAAGGAGAGATCAAGTTGACAGAGCAGTAGACTGAAAGCAGTTCAAGAGGAGGCTATAACAGAGGTAGGGGTAATCATGGTGGTCCTAACTAAGGAAGAGGATGTAGGAGTAGTTCCTATTTTGCAACCATGAAATGTCATTACTGTGGACAATTAGGCCATCTAGGCTATATATGTCCTGACAAACCTTCTATAGAAAATAGTGACAAAAGGGTAATATATGCACATGAGGACACTTCAAGTGTTAAAACCCTTGAGGTAGACCATCTAGACTCATAGATGGGTGAGAACCTAATGTTTAGAAGGGTACTAATTAGGCAACCAATCAAGGATGATCCCAAACACAGGAGGGCATTGTTTAGAATTAGATGCAATATCCTTGGTAAGGTATGTAAGGTGATTGTGGACTCTGGACCTACAGATAACATCATTTTAGAGGAGGCAGTAGTAAAACTTAACCTCGCCAAGATACCCCATGTGAATCCTTATAAGGTGACATGGCTCAACTAAGGCCAAAGTGTGCTGGTGAATGAGTAAACATGGGTAGAGTTCTCAATACCAGGGTACAAGGATAGATTTCTTTGTGACATCCTACCAATGGATGCTTGTCATTTTATTCTTGGGAGGCCTTGGAAATTTGATAAAAGGGCAGTGTATGATGGGAAGTAGAACTCCATCACATTAAAGAAAGGAGGGAATAGTTTCAAAATTTAGTTTTTATTAGAGGATGAAGAACCACAGACCAAAACTCCTAGTGTTATGTTATGTAGTGGTAAGGAGTTTATAAATGACATCAAGGATGATGATGGGGAAGGTTATGCTATTATGCTAAGACCTAATGAAGAGGAACAAATAGTGAAGGATGCATTACCATCAGAAGTACAAGAATTACTTGAGAAGTAGAAGGACATAGTGAGTGATGGAACTCCTACAACCCTACAACCTAAGAGGGTTATAAGTCATCAAATAGACTTTGTGCCAGGGGCATCCTTTCCCAACAAGGAAGAATACAAGGTGACTCCACATCAGAACTTGGAGGTAGCTAGGCAAGTGCAGGAACTCTTGCATCAAGGCTTGATCAAGAAGAGTATTATCCCTTGTGCAGTCCTAGTTGTTTTGGCATCCAAGAAGGGGGGAAGTGGAGACTATGCACAGAATCAAGGGCTATAAACAAAATTACTATAAGGTATATATTTCCTATACTTAGGATAGAGGATCTTATGGATTGCCTAGGAGGGGAAATGTACTTTACAAAGTTGGATTTGAAGAGTGGTTATCACCAAATCAGGGTGAAGGAAGGTGATGAATGGAAAAATGACATTCAAGACCAAAGATGGGTTATATGAATGGCTTGTTATGATATTTGGCCTCTCTAATGCTCCGAACACATTCATGAGGCTCATGAATGAAGTGCTCAAGGAATTCATAGGGAAGTTTGTGGTGGTATATCTTGATGATATACTAATATTTAGCAAGACAAGAGAGGAGCATATCAGACATGTTGAGGTAGTGTTGAAAAGGTTGCATGAGGAGAAATTGGCTATAAACCTTGACAAATGTGATTTCTTCAAACAAGAAATAGTCTACTTGTGATTTGTAGTGTCCAAGGGGTCTTTGAAGATTGACAAAGACAAATTTTTTGCCATCCTAAACTAGCCTCCACCTACCACAGCCACTGAGGTAAGGAGTTTCCATGGCCTTGCCCAATTTTATAGGAAGTTTATTAGGAATTTCAGTGGGATATGTGCACCTTTGATGGATACTATAAAGGGTGGGGTCAATACTAAGTTCAGGTGGATAGTAGAAGCAAAGAAAGCCTTTCAGTTGTTAAAGAAACAAGTGGCTACTCAACCAGTCCTACAATTGCCAAGCTTTGAGAAGTTTTTTACTATTGAATGTGATTCTAGTGGAATGGAAGTAGGAGGGGTGATAAGTCAAGAAGGTAGGCCTATTGCCTTCTTTAGTGAGAAACTAAATGAGGCTAAGAAGAAGTATTCTTCTTATGATTTGGAACTATATGCTTTAGTCCAATCTTTGATAAAATGGAGGCACTATCTTTTTCCTAAGGAGTTTGTAGTATTTAGTGACAATCAAGCTCTTAGTTACATCAACACTCAAGAAAAGCTAAGAAATAGGCATTTGAAGTGGATGGAGTACTTGGAGGCATTCAATTTTACTATAAAGCACAAGAAGGGTCAACTTAATAAGGTGGCAGATGTGTGTGCTTGAATGTGACCTCTAAATCATGCACAAACTCAGCATAGTCTTTACTCAATTGTTCAATTTACAAAGACAAACATGAATTGTTCATCCTGAAAACTCAATTGAAATGACTTGCTACCTGCTAATTAGTTGTGGATGTCAATTTTACCCTCAGAACGAGAGCCAACAGCCTGACCATTGCTAACATAGAGGATTTCTAGAATATGAGGAAAGATGAAATTGTCATTACTCTATGAATGAGATGCAATTAATCTATGAAAGTGAATTGCAACTAGTTAGAACTGAAATTGTAACTTTTCTATGGAAGCAAATCGCATTTAATCTATGAAAACAAATACTCCTAATCTAGAATTCAAATGCTTTTAATCTAGAATGGAAATTGCATTTAAACTAGAAAAGGAATTGCATTTAAACTAGAGAACTTGAAAGATGGAATTGATATATTAGACATGTAAATGAATCATAAATGAAATCAACATATCTTTAATTCCAATTGAAACTAGCCTAATTATGCAATTTTAAACTCAAAAGCATGAAAGAATTAAATGCAAATTTGACTATAAGTTTGATGCTCTCGAAAATCATCCTCTAAAATGAAGGAAATGAGGTCCAATTTATAGAAAACCATGGAAAGAGAGTGAAGAGTTTCTTGACAAGAAATAGTTGTCTCTTCATTCTCATTTGAGACAAAAATGCAAAGATTATTTAATTAAAAGGGTGGATTATTGCCACATGAGTGCCCTTTCACGTGGAATTATGGAATTCCTTTTTGAGGATAATTCATCTAATAATTAAATAACCTTTCAATTCTTTTTATGTATATTAGCTAAAGGGGGTGGAATTAATTTAATTAAAAGCACTTAGGAATTTAGAATTAAATCAATTAATCATAGGGATTTTTAACTAATAAACCCTGATAATTTAGGAATTAAATATAATTTCAGATTTATGCAAATTTAGGTTTTCTTCATTTGAAACTCAGTCAATTAAAGTCAATTAGGAGGAGAATTTGCCTAGTACAATAGGACTTCGATGATGAGAAAATTGAAGGAACATACCAAAAATTGATTAGGATTATTAGGTGCCAATTTTGGGGTGTTACATTTTGCCCCTCTTTGAATTGATGTGCGAGCAACGCATTGATTCAAAGAACAGTCTGAAGTGAAGATGAAGATTTCAGAAGTCTAGGTTAGGTTGCCAAGACACCGAACAGATTAAAAAGTGGAATCATCTGAGAGAAGATCAAAATCAGAGTTAGACTGCCCCAATGTCCACTGATACCTGATGAAGATCTAGGACTATCTCTAGAATCAGGGTTAGATTGCCCCAATACGGTTAGCCCTCCAAGATCTAGGTTAGATTGCCTAGATAACAGTCTAAAGAGTTTTTGAGAGCCATCTTCAGAACGAAGCATAACTTTTAGGAATTAGAGTTAGATTGCCCCAATACCTAAAGAGATTTCAAGAATCATCTCCAGAATGAAGCTTGATCCTTGAGGATCTGAGTTAGATTGCTCAGATACCTAGAAAGATAGATGACAAGATATGAGACATCAAGATGCCCCTAGATATTCAAGATCATGGAATATCCAATTTTGACCGTAAGGTATGAAAAATTGAATATGCCCCAAGTGATGAGATGCCCTAGTGCTGGGGACTTTTGATTAAGATCAGACTGATTCGAGAATAATGCGAAAAGATTTAATGATGCAATCATCTTGCCCCCCGGGAGCAAAATCGAAAGATGACACATCATAAAGATGAGAGCGATAAATAGTAGAGAAATAAGATCGAAGATCGAAAGATATCAAAGATAGATATAATCAATTTAGAGCGATCGAGAGGTCCTGTTGATTAGGTTTGACCATAGTTGACCAGAATTGACTTTGATGAAAAGATTGTAGAAACTGAGAAAATGATAACAAGAGATAATCCTGACAAGCAAGCAACGTCAGAAAATTGACTGCACAAGTATCCGATCGCGTCGGTCCCAAAATTTTAAAATGCGATTTTGAGCTACTTAGGAGTGTCAAATTTTGATTTTGATCACGAAAATGGATTCAGAATGGTCCATTTCGCCAAGGGCACAATTTTTGCAAAAAATGGAGCACTTTGAAAAATTTGGTCAAAGGCTATATAAGGCCTGAAGGGGTCATTTTCAAACCATTATTCACCTTTTGACTTTAGTGATGGTGAGGGCTCTAGCTGATATCGATAGAATTCCCATGCACACACACTGTTTTGAGCACTCCCGACGACACAACTGCCTAGAGGAGTATGACCCACATGTGAGTAATCATAACCTGATCCTGCATTTTAGAAAAAAATTATCAATTTATGGCAGTTTATCATGTTTTAGGCTTTTTTAATATTGTCCCATCCAATCTTGCGTGAGGAAACAGTTTCCTCACACCGGCCTCAGTCTCCTTTCGTGCGAGGAATCTGAATCTTCACGCGGGTTAGGGGTTCTGTGTGTGGGCCCCTCCCCAACGCTCGCGCGAAGAGCGCACTTATGCCGTGCAATATTTATAAAATCTCGCATGAGAACACATCCTACCTCGCACAAGCTAGAAAGCTCACACAGGAAGAGAGTTTCCTCGTGCGGGAAAAGAGTTTTCTCACATGGGAAGCTGACCAAAGTTCAAAAATTGTCATTTTCTTACATCGGAGAGTTAGCCAGTTGCAATATCTTAAACTATGTGTAGGATAGGTCTATAGCTGTAGTTGTTTTCTTTTGCTTTGAAAATCATCATGTTGAGGTACTGATCCAATTTTGTTGCTTGCTTTGCAAGTTGACCTCCCTGACATCAGTTTTAGATCACATCATCCTGTTGTGAGTGAGTTGTTGCACAGATTGTCAGATGCTGATGGGGCCCACATTGATGGGCTAGGATTGACTTACCTTCATGATGTACCTGATATTTGGGTTAATCACGGATTACTGGGTGCCCCTGTTGAGTGTTTCCATTCAGAGACGAACACCTTTCACTTGTCATAGGGAGAGATGACAGTGACTCCAGAGGATGTATACCAGATTTTGAGAGTGCCTTTCCATGGAGCTCATGTCGAGTATAGAACACATCCTAGAGATGGTACACAGGATTTGAGAGCCATTTTTTAGAATGATTTGGTGATGGGCCGACCCATCTCATGGGAGGAGTTGATACGAAGTTACGGTAGAGATTATCCCTTGGCAGTCGTATTAGCATTGTTTCTGAGTTGTCATCTAGTTCCTGATCATGGTCAGCACGGGTTAGAGTGCGGCTGGGGTGGCATGCTCTAGAAGATGTTGGTTGTTCCTGTAGTTACTTTTGGGTGGGGCGAGTGCATGCTCACGCAGATGTACCATGAGATGCACGAGATCGTGTATCAAGGTGCCCGTACCATGGTGCCAGAAGTTGTCATATTACAGATTTGGGCCTGGGACCACCTTCCCGTATGTAGGCCGATATTCCATGATACATGGCAACCTTTAGAGCCGTACATTTATAGATATGTAGGACCAATGACCCAACTTGTGCTGGGTAAGACTAAGCAGTGGAGGGTACAGATCGAAGACATGGCCACAGTCCTATGGTGACCTTGGGCAGCCACTTAGGTATGGGATGATGCTCTCCATGAGTTATCATACATGTTCTTCTCACGTCCTCTGACAGGATGTACTATTACCATTATTGAGTGCTTCTTACTCATGCATGTATTGCGCCAGTTCGGGAGACCGCAGGATGTGTCTCTAGAGTACTATACTTATGCTTGATTCATCGATGAGATGAAGAAGGGCTAGCAGAGGTAGCTTGATAGGGGGCACATCATGATAGACACCTAAGTACCACCAGCCAGGTGGGATTATATGGCAGTAGTGACAAATGCAGGTGTAACACCTACATACAGAGATCACTTTTTAGCTCATCCATTTCCTAGATTTACATCTCCAGTTGGTCATATACCTCAGGTGGTAGACCCACCACCGCAGTAACAGGTGCCTCCACAAGTACAGTAGGTTCCTCCATTGGGATAGTAGCCACAGGATCAGCAGCCATAGCAACCACCTCTACAGCAGCAGGAGAGAGTTGTACGGCCTAGGACAGTTCACACTGATATTCCTGTGAGACCCATGGGATCAGATGCAGATGCTGGACCTAGTGGCAATCAGGACAGAGCTGCCAAGAAGGGAGATGAAACAGTTATGGCTAATGTTGTTCCGACTGATCCACCAGTAGGTGGACAGGTAGCACTTTTGCAGGAGGCACTCCGGAGGGTCAGAGAGGGAGCTCGACAGTCTCAAAGGGAGCGTGACGACCTCCATACATAGGTGATCATTTGAAATACATGGATATCAGAGCGAGACTGAGAGAATAGGGAGTTGTGAGAGGCACTGGTGAGATCACAACTAGAGACCAGATACGAGGCTTCCCAGGCATTTTATTATTATGTTGCATATACTATTGTTGTGCCTGAGGCAAAAGATCAGATTCAGCCTTTCTCAGAGTATGGTGGTGCTCTGACCTCTCCACCGGGACCACCTCCACCAGGTCCTCCTCCTCAGCAGCAGGGTATACCGCCCCCTCCACCTCCACCGAGTGGTTAGATCTTGATGTATATTGTACCACCATTTTGACATATTGTGCTCAAGTAGCACCCTTGTACATTCAGCTTGATCGATATATATATGAGCTCAATTTTTGGCATCATTGTACATATTTATATATTGCTTTAGATGTGTATGTTTTATGAGATGATTTCCTATATGATTTAGATGTATGGATTAGAAATGTATTCCATGGATGAATATGCAAATGTTCATGCACATGTTTTATTGATGTATGAAAATGCTATGTTAGATGGATAAATGCTATGTATGATTTGATTTATGCTTATAATGGATGTACATGCTTATGGATGTATAAATGCAAATGAATGGATGCACTTTTTGGAAATGAATGTAATGCAATAAATGCTATGATACTAATCATCTCATGCAGGATATTGCAATATACAACATGTACTAACCAAAAGAACACGAACGAGGATCGAGAATAAGGACTGGACACTCGTGCAGTCAAGAAGAAATCATGATGAAAGATGAGGACCTTTGAAGAATGAGAAGATAATGAAGAGAGCACCAAACTACCACAATGCAAGCCTAAAATGCGAATGCAAGCCTACAATGCAAATGCAAGCCTAAGCTAAATTCAATCCTACGACTTTGGTTGTTGGACTCATTGTATTTATCATCATCGAGTGCTTTTGGATCATCAGAGTCAATACAATCCTTACTAGTGCCGCTGCGACCATAAGAATATGAATATGACTTTCATTAGATAAAATGTAGGAAACAAACATAAGCACCAAGGCACAAAAGCCAAGGTGACCCAAACATTGTTTCCAGCTTGATATAGTAACAATTCGCAAGTAAACAAACACAACAATAATAGTCAAGGAGATAGTTCTGACCTCCCCTTGGCATAAAAATAAACAAGATCGAGGGATGTGAGGCTTTTCCACCTTAATGCAGAAGCTCTTATCACATGCACCCTATTTATTTGACGTTTCCAGACCATCGAAACCACACCAACAAGTAGTAGACAATGAAAATATCAGTGAAATTCATAAGAACAGACAACACACAAAGAAAGAGTCAATCATATCTTAGCATGTTTTAAAGTGTACAAGTGTGTCTATGTTTAGGGTGTTAAAAAATACCATTGTTCTTGTGAGTGCAATGTGTTTGATTGCTATCGAGAGATGTTTACATCGCCAGATATCCGAAGTGTGTTGAAAAACACAGATGTGTCCAAAAAGAGTGTTGAAAAACACTGTTTGATTAAGGTGTTGAGAAACACCAGTTCATGCCAGTAGAGAGTTGTCCAATGAAAAGATTACTAACTCAAGTGTAAACCGAAGAGCGATCAAAATGGGGAGCCATTTCCCCAAGTAATGAATGGATTGAAGCCGAACAAACAGATAACGAAACAATGTGAGAAATCTCAACAATGTAGCGACAGTAGGTAGACTCAGTGAGAACCACTGGTGACTGTCACAAGAGATTCTCAAGCATAAAGATCAATGACAAGATCTAGGCATCAGAAGGAAAACTCATTGAAAATCACTAGTGACTGATGCAAAAGAGTCTCAAGAAGAGAAGAAGTGCTACGAAGCATCGGTAGGCAAGTGCAATGAGATCCACTAGTGACCAATGCAAGAGGAGAAGGACTCCAAAAGGATAAGATAATGCCCCATAGACCAAGAACATGCCCCTAGTTTCAATCCATGTGAGGTTGAGAAAAATCTTGAAGATGATGGAAAGAAAAAGCATGAGCACACTAAAGCAGGAAAGCGAACTAAAGTAGGAATGCAAACTGAAGCGGAAAAAGCAGTGAAGTAAATGCGAGAAAGCCAAGAGATGTTGTGACAGATAAAGCATTGCAGAACAAGAGGTGCCTATTTACCAGGTTTTCACCATCTTGGTAGAAATTCTATTTTTTCTACCATGACGCCTGTTTACCAGGTTTTCATCAATGGCACATTTTTTCTCTTTTTCTCTTTTTTTTGTATTTTCATTTTTTCAATTTTTTGTTCTTTTTTCTTTTTTGAATTTTTTTTGTATTTTTTGATCTTTTCATTTTTTTTTTGGTATTATCAAGGCACCTGTTTACCAGGTTTTCACCAGGATAATAGATACATCAAAGCGCCTATTTTCCAGGTTTTCACTAAGATGATCATTTTTTTAGGACATTTTACAATTTTTAGGATTTTCTCAAAATAAAGTATGTACACGAGCATGCAAAAGATATCTCAACTATAGAATTTCTTCAGGTGAAGAGCATTGATGGGCTCTTTGAGTTGTTCACCTTCTGTAGTGGAGAGATGATAAGCGCCAGACCCAAATACTGCAGTAATAACATAAGGGCCAAGCCAGTTTGGCTCAAACTTCCCTTTCTGAGTTCGTTGTTGCTGATTCTTAGGGTTTTCTCTCAGGACAAGATCACCCATTTGGAAGTCTCTTGGTCTAAGGGTGCCAGCAAGAAGTTGAGTCCACTTTTTGGGCAAAAAGTGGAAGTGTTTTCCCTGATTTTCAAGTTGTCTATCAATTGATGTCAAAATTTGAGGCACTTAGAGATTGAATATCAAAAAAATCCACTAATAGAAAATGTAGTGCTCAGAGTCTATTTTTCAAATATGTAATTTATTTAAATACCCACATAGTAGAAAATATATTTAGTAGGCATGTTTACAAACCTCTTTTTCAAAATGTCTGTTTCAGGACCATACCCCGCATGTGTACGGCCACCCTATTTTGAAGTAAATAAATGAATTTTTCTAAATCCTTTTGGGGGGAGGTACCTAACACATCAAAGATTGGTCAAAATATTTTTTCTTTTTTTTTAATTGAATATTTTTTTTTTATTAATTTTTAATTGACTATAAAGTAAATTTTCAAAACCTCTCGTGTACGACCACCATA
>MU228436.1:2432333-2450751 GCA_018584345.1 Thuja plicata
CAAACCGAAATCCAATGCAAATGGTGGTTTGGTAAATTCAAATTTTAAAAAATGGGCACACATTTAAAAATGTGTACTCGTTTCTTAAATGTAATAAATCGGCATAAAAAAATGATTTTTACAAAAAAAAAAAAAAAAAATTTAAAAAACGGGCACCTGTTTTGAAAAAAAATGGGTACCCATTTTTTGAATTTTGGATCGGGTGTCCGAGCCTAAGATGGGTGCCCATTTTTTTCAAAATGGGTGCCCGTTTCTAGCGGTAGTTTTCAAGCCCACAAGACTTCCGCGGAATTGGCACTCAACTTCTTGCACTTACCCCTAACCTTCTATTCATAGCTCTTAGATATCCTGTTTTGATATGCTCTGAGATGATCAAACACCACCTTCCAACATTCATCTAGTAATTCAAGCTCTTGTAGCTGAGATATTCTAAGGTCATCATCTATAATGAGGCCCTTCAAAGACACTCACAAGGTAGGAATCTCAACCTCAATAGGCAGTACCGCATCTGCACCATAGACTAAAGCAAAGGGCGTGGCCCCTGTTGGAGTTCTTATACTAGTGCGATAGGCCCATAAAGCTGGATTAATTTGGAGGTGCCAATCTCATCCAGATTTGTGTACCGTACGGTGCAGGATCTTGAGAATTTTTTTATTGGAAGCTTTGGCCTATCCATTTCCCTGACGATAATAAATAGATGACCAGTGTTGAATAAACTTGAACTTAGTGCACAAATTTGTCAAATCTTTATTCTTGAATTGTCCTCCATTTTTAGTGATAATAGAGGAGGGTACACCATATCTACAGATAATGTAGTTTAGGATGAACATAGCTACAGATTTTCCATCAGCTACACTGAGAGGTACTGCCTCAACCCATTTAGTAAAATAATCTGTAGCAGTGATGATGTACTTATGTCCTCTCGAAGAAGAGGGATATATCTGTCCCACTAAGTTGAAAGCCCACTATTGAAACGGCCAAAAGGTGATAAAGGGAATAAGCTCCTTGGCTGGAGCATGAATCAAATTACCATGGAGTTGACATTGTTTGCAAGACTTGGCAAACTGTATAGCTTCCTTCTCCATATCGGGCCAATAATAACTAGCTCTAATAAGTTTGCGAGCCAATGTCAGACCATTTGAGTGAGAACCACAAATGCCCTCATGTACCTCTTCTAACACGCGTTTGGACTCATCAGGTTCTAGACACCTAAGGAGGGTACCATCTAGACCTCATCTATACAATTCATTTGCTACGATGGCATACTGTGAAGCACTGTAGATTAGGTGGTGTTTTTCATTTCTAGTATATGTGTCGAGAATAGTTTGGTCATGGAGATAAAAGTAGATGTGGTGGTAGCGAGATGAATCATGTCCAATTATTGAACAGACCATCTGGGAGTTAGGAGAGTCATAGGCAGGGTAGCATAATGTCTCCACTAGGAACTCATGTCTAAAATCATTCTCTAGCATTTGTAACATAGAGGCCAGAGTAGCCATAGCATCAGCCACTTTATTATATATCCACCCTGGGAATTTGCTGAAAAGTGACATGTGCAAAGTAATTCTTAAGACTGTCAACCATCTTTTTATAGGGTACCAACTTTTCATCTTTGGTTTGATAAGTGTTGTTTACTTGATTGATAACCAGTTGTGAGTCTCCAAAGAATTTTAGTTCATCCAGTCACCATTCAATAGCGATCTTGAGTCCAATGATCAAAGCTTCATATTCAGCGGTGTTATTGGTACAAGGAAACATCATTTTGTATGCCTTTGGTAAAGAGTACCACTGAGGTGTGATAAAAAAAATTCCAGCTCCTCACCCCTGTTGGGTGAATGAACCATCAAAGAACATTGTCCATGTCTGATGCATGAGAAGCATAATGGACTCATCTGGGAGTTCCATCTTTAATGGTTGATGATCTGTAAGAGGTGCTTCAGCTAACTGATCTGCAATCACCTGTCCTTTGATAGCTTTTCTCTCAACATATTCAATATCAAACTCGCTAAGGAGCATGACCCATTTAGCTAGTCTACCTGTGAGGGTAGCTTTATTGAGTAAGTATTTCAATGGATCAATATTTGTGATTAGCCTTGTAGTGTGGGCCAACATGTAGTGTCACAGCTTTAGGGAAGCAAACACCACTGCTAGGCAAGCTTTCTCAATTACTAAATAATTCATTTCGTAAGAGACCAATGTTCTGCTGATGTAGTAAATGGCTCTTTCTTTATGATTTGGATCTTCTTAGGCCAAGAGAGCACCCAAGGATGTTTCCGTTGCTAAGATATATAAGATCAAAGGCTTCCCCTAAATAGGAGGCATTAGTATGGGAAGATTGGCTAGATATTGTTTAATCTGTTGAAATCCTTGTTCACACTCTTTGTTCTAGTCATAAGTCACACCTTTATGCAGAGTTTTGGTGAAAGGTTGTGACTTGTCAGCTAATTGCGAGATGAACCGCCTGATAGATTGGAGCCAACATTGGAGACCTCTAATTTTTTTGACATTACAAGGTGGTGGCATTTCTATTATAGCTTGTACCTTTGCCAGATCCACCTCAATTCCTTTCACAGAGATGATGCAGCCAAGTAATTTTCCTGAAGTAACCCCAAATGCACATTTCTTAGGGTTAAGACGTAGCTTGAATTTTTCCATATGATCTAGTATAGGACCTAGATCAGTGAGATGTGTATTTCTATCCATACGTTTAGCAAGTATGTCATCAACGTAGTCCTCCATTGTCCTATGCATCATGTCATGAAATATTGTAGTGATAGCTCTTTGATAAGTAGCCCCAGCATTTTTTAGACCAAAGGGCATAACATTCCAACAGAATGTACCCCATGCACAAGTAAAAGAGATCTTCTCTTGGTCCTCTGGCGCAATTTTAATTTGATTATAACCATAGAAACCATCAATTAATTAATAGATCTCATATCCCACTATCATATCCACGATCATGTCAATATTAGGAAGTGGAAAATCATCTTTGGGACATGCCAAATTTAAATCTCTAAAGTCTGTGTAGACCCTTATAGATTTATCATGTTTAGTCACTGGGACTATATTAGAGATCCACTCTGCATAATCAATCACTCGGATGAACCCAGCTTTTAGAAGTTTTTCCAATTCTGCCTTAATCAATAAAGCGACATGCAGATGCATCTTTCTAAGTTTTTGTTTAACAGGTTTCACACCTGGTTCTATTGATAAGTGATGCATAATGAGATCAGGATCCACACCCGGCATATCAGAATGCGTCCATGCAAAATTTATCTTTTTCTCCTGGAAGAATTCTGTGAATTCCTTAAGTTCCTCTATAGATAATGACTTGGCCACATGAATGATATGTGGATGATCTTCTGTTCCCAAATTTATCGGTTGAGTTGGTTCAATTAACACTGATGAGCATTCCTGGAAGTGACTCAAAAGCACATCAAGTATCTCATCCTCAGGCACCTCAGAGAGGTTTTCACCTTTGGATACATCTTTTCTTTTTACTTTTTTTGGATCTGATACTGCCACAATGTGGTTTTCACCATCAGATCTCTTATTTTTTCTTCTTTTAATTTTCTGACTAAGATACTTGATGTCAGCCTCAGTCATGTTGACACTTTCTTCACTAGTGGAGGACATTATGGGCTCAACAGCGTGAAGGTATCAGGCTAAAGTGTAATCATTCTGGAATGTAAGGAATTCACTGGATGAAGAAGGGGAATTCCAGTCTATTAATTCAGGATGTTGGAGGGAAAGAGATGTGACAGGTTCAAGTGCGTTCACAGTATAGTCATCGAAAGAATTAACTAGCAAGCTGAGAGATAAACCAATCTCATCCAAAGGTGTGTTTAAATCCTTTTGATCCCTAATGAAAGAAGTAGAAGACATGTTAACACCTATAGACTTGGACTCATTAGGTTTTTCACTAGACCCCTCACTTATGTCGAGAAGTCTTTCATAAGATCCTGCTGACAAACTATCAAACTCATACTCATGAGAGTCTGTATACAAACTCTAACTTGGGTGCTTGCACCATGAAGTTTTTTGAGTTCTTTTAACACTAGCTTGTTCTTGTGTCAACCGCTCTTGAAATTATGGTGTCATGTACCGTTCTCCTTCAAAGTTGGGATCTTGTAAGTCTTTCCATTGCCCAAAAGTTAGTGTCTCAAATGGAGTGGTTTGATCAGAATCACTGTCAGTTTTAGCTGTATAGGTACGTGGCACAAACTTGTCTAGCTCAGCAAAGAATGCTGCCAAGTCTGGAGGGATGGGATAAGGAAAGCAATCCTCATCTAAGCTATCTTGTGTAGTGTCAATTGCAGCTATGCTTTCAGATTTTGGTGAAGGTTCTACTTTTGGCACAAATTTATTGATCCCTAGATGAAATGAGACCTTTTTGAAACCTAAACCAGTGGTTTCTTTTGTCTTTTGACCTATAGCTTGGATAGGTTCCACTAACCCATTACCATTCACCCCTATTGGGCCACTTCCTTTGTACCCAAAACATTTCATAATCTTAAGACCCTCACTGTTAGGATTTAATTCACGAGCCGGAGTAGTCTATTTAGTTATGTTCTTTCCTTTAGAAAGCCAAGCCTTGATAACTCTTTCCTTGTCTTCATCTTCCAATGGCGTATTAGACTGTACAAAGGTACCATCACAAACTATCTTAGGAGTAGCGAAAGATTTGTTGTGCTTAGAAGGTCTCCCATAAGAGCGAGGAGACAAGGCTAGAGATGCTAATGACAACATGTGTTCCATTTTATATCCCCCATGCCTATGTCTATGATTTTCAGTGTCTATTCCATTTCTTTGCGCTTGGCATCACAAAGTTTTGTGTATTCTCTATTAGTTGGTACAAGACTATCAGCTGACTGAGTGAGAGCATTACAAGAAGAACCCATACTAGCGGGAACAGTCACCTCTGCGCCTTCAAAAGAAAACTTGATACACTGATGGTATGTGGAAGGAACCGCTTGCATCTCGTGGATCCATGGTCTTCCTAGAAAAATATTATATGCAAGAGGAAGGTCTAGCACCTGACATATTACGTCTCTTTCAACTGGGCCAACCTGAATGGGTAGCACAAATAGACCTTTAGATGTTCTCTCTTCCTCATCATAAGCCTTTTTGGTAATTCTTTAGTGAGAATCTATGCGATCCTTTCCATAACCTAGCTGAGCAAGAAAATGAGTGGAGCAAATATTAAGACTAGCACCATTATCAATGGGCACGCGACGGACTAGCTATTTACCAATCATGACTTCTATGTGAAGAGGAGCATTGTGCAGGTGACTAATGGAATGATCATCTTCTTCAAAGAAGGATAAATAATGCGGTAATGTCAAATGACGCACCATGGATTGAAACTGATCCAGATTGATATCTTTGGGGGCATTAGCTTCAGTGAGAGCTTTGTCTAGAATCTTCCTATGAGCAGGAGAGATTTTCAATAGCTCAAAAATAGTTATCTAAGCATTGGTCCTTTGAAGATGGTCAAGAATGCTATAACCAGTAGTACGAGGTGTAGGGACCACCTTCATGGTCTTGTTGGTAGAACCAACAATAATCTTTTTCGTAGTTTGTTTTGGCACGGATGTAGCAGCAGGTGGGTTAGGACCCTTGATAGAGATTCTACCGTTAGATCTAGTAATGACATTCACACAATCTCGAGATGTTTTAGATTCAGGTAATCAAGATGCAGGGCCTCTGAAGACAAATGGGGTTCTGGGTTTAGAAGCATTCCCACTTCCCTTGCTAGTAAACATATTGCAATATTCCAGTTCCATTGGATCAATCATGTTGATCACATTATCGTAAGTGGTATGTGCATAGTTAACTTTGGAATTATTATTCTGAGCGTTAGAGGATTCACCTTTCTCATGATGAGGAAAGGGATCTTTGAATTCTTGATGATCCAAATTCTTGTTATGATTCTCCACAACAATAACCTGGTTATTGATCAAATCTTGGACTTTATGACATAATTGGAGACAAGTAGCAGTCTTGTGACCTTTTTTTTTATGGTAATCATAGTAAGAATTCTCATTCCACCAATGAGGTCTGTGCTATGAATCATATAGACATTTCTCCAAAGGAGAAAGAATCTGATTTTGTAGCAAATTTTTGAAAACCACATCAAGCGGTTCTCCCAAAGAGGTAAATTCACACTTGGGTCGCGCTGCCCAAGGTTTGTTGCCAGAAAATCTAGAAGGTTGTTGAGTATTGGTTGTAGCCTTTTTGACAGCTTTGGTCACTTGTATACCTAAGGTGAGGTTGAAGACTAGTTTCAAAGAAGTTGAATTCACGTTATCAACCACCCCATCATTCACAACATCTCTATTTTTGTTGGAAAATTTTCCTTTGTCTTTGTTGGCAGATGAGGCACCTTGCTTGTTATCTTTATTCAAAGTCAATTCACCCTTTTTAACCATGAATGCTTCTATTCTCACAGTGTGTTTTATCATAATATCAAAGTTAAGGGGACCTTGAAGTTGAACTTGATACCCGAAGTCAGGGGTGAGATTATCCAAGAATATATCGAGTTTCTCAAACTCAGGTATTTTGCGAGGGTACGTTATACAAAGTTGTCTCCATCTTTGGAGAAACGTCAAGAATGGTTCCTCTTGCTTCTTCTTAAGGTTGCAAAGATCCCTTATTTTGACAGGATGCTGAATATTGTGAGAATAATGTTGTATAATAAGATTGGCAATCTTGTCAAAAGTTTTGATGCCAGTGGGTAGTCGCGAGAACCATTCCATAGCAGCACCACCCAAACTTCATGGAAAAAAGATGTATCAAATATGTTTGATCATGTATAAACTCCATCAATAAGGCACCAAATTCTCTTAAGTGATCTTGGGGATTTGTGGTACCTAGATACTTGTCATATTTAGGAAGCTCTACACCTTTGGGAAAAGGTGGCATAACAATGCTCCTATCAAACGGAAAAGGACATATACTTTCCATTGTGAACTGTTGCATAGGTTTGTCTTTATCTTTCATAAGTTGACTAATTTGACCTTGCATGCCTTGGATTATTTTATGCAACTTGGAGGTTTCAGTTTCCTCTTCTTTAGCAACAAGTGTTTCCACTTGGAAGTCTGTGGGTAACTTGACCCCTTGTTTTGCCAAATCTAGGAAGTATTTTTCTTTGTCTTCCGCAAGGAGTATCTCCATCATTTTAATGAGAGATTTATTAGACTTTACTGTGTCTATTTCATTTTGAGTTATTGGGTCATCGTCGTTACCAAGAATTTCATAAATGCTCTGAGTCTAATCTTGACCCTAGTGATGCTCTTCTCCTTGATGACCTTGTTCGTGTTGAGATTGGTCATGACCTTGTGTGTAATTGAAAGGAGACATCATGTTGTTAACGTGAGATTATTCTATGTGCACTCCTTCAGTATGAGAGTGAGGACTCATAGCCAATGTGCTCTTTGGCGAATCAAAAGGATTGAACTGTGAAAAAGGATCACTAAGGCAGCAAGGATCGTTAATAGGATCAACCCAAATGGGTGATTTCTTGTAGCCTTGTTGGTTTGAGAGAAATGGATTACACTGATCTTGAAACAATGGATTAGAGAAAACTGAAGCACCATTTTTGGATTCAGACTCGGATCTACGCTGAACGGGGAAGAGGAACATGAAGATCCCTCTTGATTATCCACTTGAATAATGGGTTCAAAATGACCTTTTCCTTGATCACGAGGTTTACTTCTACCTACTCCAGAACCATGTATGGAAAAAATATTACCGCTCCTAGTCATAACAGGCATAGACAGAGCTGATACAAGAGGAAACTTAAGATCTGACTCAGAACTCTGTCTCTAGAGGTATCAAAAAAATAAGGTAATAGGATAGAATATCCAAGGTGTGAGATGCACCCGGCATGAATCGTTGAAGTTATGGCTAGAATAGCCAAGATATGACTATCGTGTCACAAGGTACAAAAAACACAATAAAATAGGACAGAGACAGAGACAAGACAAGTTCGAGTATGAATCAGTCAGTTTGCAACTCGAAACAACTAGTTTCAGTCTGTAGACAATGAGGGAACAAGAAATCCAACCCCAGACAAGAGGCAGATCAGGAAGATAAACAAACTCAATTTTCAAGATAAAACCAGATTTTGAGACATAGTGAGAACTACTCTCTAACAAGATTTCTAGGTTCGGGATAGTTTTATGATGGTACAAATCAGCAATCTCTATTTGAAGGTGACAAGCACTCATTTACAAACATGAAGTTTCAATCAGGTAGTAGTGACACAAACAGTAGTCGTAAAAAATTCTACCAAGGACAAAGAAACTTGGTAGAAACATGGGAGTCTTTTTTTGATGACAGTACGGATAGTTTAAGACTCTAAAACAGACACTCAGTTATCCCTACAAAGAAAACTGGTTGAGAAGACAAAATTTGTGCCCTGCTGTCTTATGCGTATGCGTGCACCTCACACAGCAGTGTCACCCTCGAAAGAGCACCCATATTTTTAGTGTTTCCAAGGACTAAGTATATATGTTTGAAGGTTACCCTTAAACAGGGGCTAGCATCATATACCACTTCAAACATCTAGGTGCATATCTATGCTGAGAATCTATGGGAGAGATTCTTCCCTCTCCCTGCGCACAGATTATGTCTCCTTTTGGAGGTGAATTGGGTAGGCATCTAACTAAGAGAGTGTTTAATAGGCTTTCATTCACAATAACATCTGGTGCCTATGATATAGAGCTGGGACCTCAAAGCCACACCAACACTTGTAAGTCACACACCCTTGCAAGCAAGGCTGGGAGCAGCGCCGCTCAGTATGACAAACAAGGCTTTCTCATGATGATAGTCAAAATCAATGAGAAAGAAGTTACCATGGATTTGGAATCTTTAGACTACAACAAAGCAGACTTTATTAGAGTGAGGTGGAATCACCGGTGAAAGGTGTGTACTCACTTGGGTCATTCCAGGAGGTTCAACATCTGGCAGGCCCTCTAAAGGTGACTCAACTTGGTTCGGATTCAAGGGTTTGATTTTCTGATTCTCTCGATGAGAGAAGAGCATACTTCTCTACCTTTTCACCTCACCCAAACACATCAAGCATATTCATCACCGAGATAGTTTCACTCCACCAAATCCACAAGTCTTTGGGTTTCTGATTCTCTCAAAGAGAGAAGAGCATAATCCCCTAACAAGTAGAAGTGATAAAGATTCGTTATCTTTCTTTGCTTCTCCAAGTATCCATCATGCTAGCAACATATGGGTCTCAGTTTCATCCATGGGCATCACTTCCATGTAATGAAGAGCCTATTCCCCTACTTTGCTATCAGGATCCTTATGAAATTTTAACAAAGCCCTATTTAAACTATGTGAATGAAAAACAAAAAACAAACATGACGTTTTAATTATGTCTTTGTCTATCGTCCTAAAAGAAAACTGTTAGAAAGTTTTTTGGTCTTTGACAAGCGAACTTGCAAACCACTGTTATGCTATAGCAGAAATCATAAACAAGAAAATTAGAGAAGAAAATAGATGTTAGAAAAGAGAAACAACAAATTACAAATTCTAGAATTCAATTGTCTGTCTGCTAAAGTTCGCTTGAGAAAGTGCTTCGGCGCGTGCTAGAAAGTGCTTTGATGTGTGTGAGCTTTCTGTTTCCTCACACGACAGAGTGCTACAAAGAGCAAAACTTCATGCAGCTCGATGCAAAACTTCTCACAAGACTCCATACTAGTGTTGTACGGACGTACGACAGAGTTTGTAAAATGTTGTCAAAAGGTTTGAAAATGAATCCAAAAATCATTTTTTCTGCCCCACGGTGGGCGCCAAAATATGTGTGCTTGAATGTTACCTCTAAATCATGCACAAACTCAGCATAGTCTTTACTCAATTGTTCAATTTACAAAGACAAACATGAATTGTTCATCCTGCAAACTCAATTGAAATGACTTGCTACCTCCTAATTAGTTGTGGATGTCAATTTTACCCTCAGAACGAGAGCCAACAACCTGACCATTGCTAACATGGAGGATTTCTAGAATATGAGGAAAGATGAAATTGTCATTACTCTATGAATGAGATGCAATTAATCTATGAAATGAGATGAAATTAATCTATGAAAGTGAATTGCAACTAGTTAGAACTGAAATTGTAACTATTCTATGGAAGCAAATCGCATTTAATCTATGAAAACAAATACTCCTAATCTAGAATTCAAATGATTTTAATCTAGAATGGAAATTGCATTTAAACTAGAAAAGGAATTGCATTTAAACTAGAGAACTTGAAAGATGGAATTGATATATTAGACATGTAAATGAATCATAAATGAAATCAACATATCTTTAATTCCAATTGAAACTAGCCTAATTATGCAATTTTAAACTCAAAAGAATAAAGAATTAAATGCAACTTTGACTATAAGTTTGATGCTCTCAAAAATCATCCTCTAAAATGAAGGAAATGAGGTCCAATTTATAGAAAACCATGGAAAGAGAGTGAAGAGTTTCTTGACAAGAAACGGTTGTCTCTTCATTCTCATTTGAGACAAAAATGCAAATATTATTTAATTAAAAGGGTGGATTATTGCCACATGAGTGTCCTTTCACATGGAATTATGGAATTCCTTTTTGAGTATAATTCATCCAATAATTAAATAACCTTTCAATTCCTTTTATGTATATTAGCTAAAGGGGGTGGAATTAATTTAATTAAAAGCACTTAGGACTTAAGAATTAAATCAATTAATCATAGGGATTTTTAGCTAATTAACCCTGAGAATTTAGGAATTAAATATAGTGTCAGATTTATGCAAATTTAGGTTTTTTGCATTTGAAACTCAGCCAATTAAAGTCAATTAGGAGGAGAATTCACCTAGTACAATAGGACTTTGATGATGAGAAAATTGAAGGAACATACCAAAAATTGATTAGGATTATTAGGTGTCAATTTTGGGGTGTTACAGCAGATGCCTTAAGCAAGAGATTGTTGATAGTGCAAGAAGTCCACTTCAATAGCATTGGGATTGAAATTTTTAGAGATCTATACAAATCAGATGAGGATTTTGGTGAGGCCTATAAGGTATGTGTTGAATTTGAAAATCATTTTCATAGCAATTTCTCTGATGTTACTTTACATAATGGGTTTTTATTCAAGGGCAATCAGTTGTGTGTACCTAAAGGATCAATGAGGACGAACCTCATCCAAGAGAAACATTATGGTTCTCTAAGTGGTCATTTTGGTAACGACAAGACCTTAGAACTAGTCTAAAGGTTCTACCATTGGCCAAAGTTGGTGAAAGATGTCACAAATTATGTGGAGCAGTGTGTTGTTTGCATGAAGGCAAAAGGAGGAATGAGTAATGCAGGATTGCATCAACCTCTGCCAGTCCCTAATAGGCCATGGGAGTGTGTATGGATTTTATGTGGGCTTACCCAAGACTAAATAGGGGTATGATAGCATTTATGTATTTGTTGATAGATTTAGTAAAATGGGACATTTCATTCCATGTAGGACTACTAATGATCCTAGCCATATAGCCTATTTTTTTTTCAAAGAGATTGTAAGGATTCATGGTCTTCCTTTGAGTATAGTCTCTGATAGGGATGTGAAATTTATGAGCCATTTTTGGCAAACACTGTGGACAAGATTGGGCACTAACCTATCTTTCAGTTCAGCTTACCACCCTCAGACTGATGGCCAAACTGAGGTGTTAAATAGGGTGTTGGGTAACCTCTTAAGGTGCCTAACTAAGGAGTATGGGAAAACTTGGGATGTGGTCATTCCCCAAGCAGAATATGCTTACAATGATAGAAAGAATAGAATGACAGGAAAGAGCCCATTTGAAGTAGTTTATGGGATGCACCCAAGGGGTGTTTGTGAGCTTAGAGATCTTGGTGGGATGGAGTATAGAAGTGGCCATGCAGAGGACTTCACCCATACCATGAAAGAGATACAAGACCAAGTTAAGAAGCAGATCCAAGACAATCAACATAAGTTGAAAACCAAAGTTGATGAGAAGAGGAAGGATGTTCAGTTTGAAGTGGGTGACTATGTCATGGTTCACTTGAACAAGTCCAAGCTATAGAAGGGTGTCCCTACCAAGCTTCAGATGAAGAGGGTGGGACCTAGAAAAATCTTGGAAAAATATGGGGCTAATGCTTATAAAGTGGAATTACCATCAGACTTGAGCATATCTCCAATATTTAATGTTCAAGAATTAATCTAGTTTAGAGGGCCAATAGATGAGATCAATCCAAATAGTAAAGGGGTCTGTGATGATATGGAGATTGGTGTCTTACCTCCAAAGTTTTAGATGGTGGCTGACAAAGTTCTAGACTCCTGGGTTAAGAAGACTACTAGACACAAAGTCTACATGGAACATTTGATTAAATGGAAAGATAGACCAGAGTCAATGGCCTCATGGATTGCAGAGGTAGATTTCAATAAGGTGGGCATCTCAGAGGATCTACTATCCACAGGAGTGACATAGTTTTTTCCTTTTGGGGGAATATGGTGCAGGAGAACCTAGGTGGGCTAGTTGATACAATGTAACCTAGGGTTTGCTTCTTCCTTGTTTTGTCTTGTACTATTTCTAGCCAAACCACTAGGTGAATAAAGGGACCAAGAGTCCTAGTGTGTGGAGTGCTAAGTAGGAGGATGTGTGTTGTTAGGTCCGTAGAGACCTTTGTGTCCATTTAGGTCCAACTAGGGGATTTTGGTATTTCTTGGTGAAATGAGTCAAAGAAGGGACTAGAGGTCCTATTTTTTTTTATTTCATCATAATTAGGGGTTTGGAAAATTTTGGACAAGTTTAGACCAAGTTTAGACACCATAGCTAAAAGTTACAAAAAGTTGTCAATGTTGTCATTGACAACATTGACAACTTTTATGACAAGAATGCAATTTTAAAGGATTCAGATCCTTAACTATCTGAATTAATTTTATTAGTGCTTGGGTCAACTATATAAGACCATCCTCAAGTTGTTGAGAGGGTTGGCAAGTTGGAGAAATTTTGTGTACGGACTATGTATGACAATAACAGTGACTATTAAGGTGTTTTGAGGTGATATGATAGTTTAATGGATTGAATACAATTCTATGAGCATTGTTTTGAGTAATGTAGGTTGATAGAATATTTTTAATGGTTTTATTTTGTTTTATCAAATAGTTTTAGTTTCTTGTTTAAATTCTTTAGTTTTCAGCACTATCGCTGTCCTGAACTAAGCACTGTGAACAAATGGGGTCTTAACTCCATTTTCCACCATGGCACTTGCATCGGATTTTGGGTTATGAAAGTAGACTCCATCTACATTTTGTACAGTGCAAGAGGGCCCTGGGAAGTTATGGCAGCCATTTTTAAGGTGATGACCTAGGCAAGCTAGAGTAGTATGGCTAGGGATCACCAGTGATTACATAGCTTGTTAGAGGGATTAAAAGCATTCATAGCTTCAATCAGTGGATTTGGAAAGGTAGGTGAGTCAATTTAGGACCCTCAACTCAAAGGATGAGGTTGGAGGAGTTGTTTTGCTAGCCAAGAAGTTCCATTTCTTGTGTAGACAGTGACAAAGACCTAAAATGTTGAATTTTAGGCATGAATATAGGAGGTACTATACGTACACCTTTGAGAGCCAAGAACTAGAAAATCCTTGGGTTCTTGAAAATGGGTATCAGGATATGAATTTTTTTTCCACACTTGTTAGGAATTTTTAAGAGTTATTGCAGAAAAAGAGCCTAATTAGGCCTAAAGCTTGTAGCCCTCTTTTGGGTGAAATTGCCTTGGAATTTGGAAATTTTTTAGGGTTACACTTCCAAGTAAGGTTGTGGAAATTGAAATTGGTCCTCTTATCAATCTTGAAGACTACCTTTTCCATTTGGGAATTTTTGGGATCCATTTGGATCAGATTGTGTAGATGGTGCAAGAAAGACCAATTTTGGTCTAGGAGAGAGCATGAAGAGTTTGGATTCTACCTTGTTGGTGTTCACTAGTTGAAAGTGTTAGGTTCTTGTGAAAAGAAACCTAAGGAGCCTAGGGTTATTGAAAGAACCCTAGTAGGTTAGGAGTTGGCCTAGGAGACCCTAGAAGAAGCTAGGGGAAGAAATACTAGTGCTACATCAATAACTTTATCCTATTCTAAGATACTTTATACAGATGCTAATCAATCTTAAGTTTTAAAATCAGCTATCAACTAGATCAGTCAACCTTATCATCTATAAACTATCCTTATCATCTCAATTAGCTATGAACTAGCCCAATCAGCCTATTCCATATAGTTATCCCAATAATTTCCCTCAATTGGTTGGTTACACTTATCATATGTCTAGCTTGTCATTTGATCTAGGGAGTATCCTATCATTTCTTGTAGATTAACCAATCATGCAACATCGTCAAATCTTCCCTATGATCTATCGAGAGATTGTTCTTCAGATATCTTGCACAATTGCTTGAGTGGGCATAGCCTATGAATCATTACCGAAACAGACCCAATAATTACCCGATCAAAGCCAATCATTATCCAATCAATCTGGGGCATATATTAGCAATTAAAATTTCATACAAGTATCAATTTTTCTTTCAAACAATGCGACAAGCTGCATTATTTCAAAGAGGGGAAAAATGTCGACACCTAAAAATATCCTCATGAAACATAAAAAATTCCTCTATTAATGAAAAAAGAACTTATATTTATTTAATTAATTCATTATCCTCTTCATCTATTATTTAAATAAGTATTTATTCATTATTTAAAATATTTATTAACCTTTTCTTTCTAAAAAATTAAATAAATTCTTATTTATCGGTTTAAGCCTTTATCATATCTTATTTCTTCTATTTGTGAAATAAACACCTTTGTTTATTTTATAAATTCCTAAATCCTCTTCTTTCATATTTAACCAATCATTTGCAATCACATGAATCAACTCATAAACTTTTACCATTACGCCACTTGTCATTCATCTCTCTTCATTTGACCTTCTTCCACTTAGCTTGTGTATAGGTTCAATGCACCTTGAAAATTTAACATATCTCTTCCACCTCTTAATCTTGGCCACTCATTTATTTTTCCTCTTAATCTCCTTTAGTCATACTAAATCCCTACCTACCATTTTAATCTTAGCCAATCATTTATCACCTCTTAATCTCAACAATGGGTTTTCATGAGGTTTCTACAAAATATTTTCACCTCATTTCGACCCTAATCACATCTAGTCTAATCTCATGGATATCTAGAATCTTACTATTATCTTTATAGCTTATCATATCACTTCTTTCATACTATCACTTGCATAGTATTTTCATCAACCAACCTATATCCATTCTCCCATAGCCTCTTTTGCATGTGCTAACAAATCTGAGAGCACCAAGATTTTAAATACAAGATCCTGGAAGATAGAAGGACAATGGAATCAAGCATCTCTTGAGTGCATTTGGTAATATTTCTTTTGTTTATTTCACTTATTTATGCATACTTGAGGAAGACCTCTATTGGATTATGTTGGATTTCATTTGATTACTTAGGGCTTATGGTTGGGCTTAGTGGTTATGCAATATAGGATTTTTCCAATTCTATTATTGTCAATTAGGAAATGCTACATTTTTATTTTTAATATAGTTTTAGTGAATTATTTTGGTGACCCTTTTTACTAATATCTTAGTGGATTACTTTGGAGATAATTCTTTCATTGGGGCAATGATTTTGCACCATTTTCCCATTCGATTCCTTTTGAAATAGTGTTTTTCATTGTGACAATCCTATTTCGTGGCAGATTTCCTTGCATATAATACTTTTCTTAGTTATCCTTAGGATGGGTTTACTAGCATAATGTAGTTTGCTAGACCATCAACTCCATATTTTATATTTATCTCTCCCTCTTTCCATATCTCATAGTAAGCTTAACCTTACTAGGCTAGTTTGGTCATGTGCTCTTTCTCTCCTTCTGTGGATGTTTATTTTGTCTTAGTTATAGACTGATAAGGAATTTAGTCACTTGAGGGATCGATGTGTTCCTTGTCTCTTGGACCTTGATAAGAGACCTTTTCCTATTCTTTGGTCTATATTACCATGAGTATGAAGCAGGTTCATACACCCTTTAAAGTAGGGTCTAAATGTGGTGTCCTAAATTGTAAGTAGTATAATTTTGGTCCTTATCTAGACCCCATTTTAGTGTCCAATGATTTCATGCATAATTTGTCTCTTTGTTATGTATTTAATCAATAAATATTTAAATTTGGGTCCTCTCTAGATTTAATTTCTATACAGCCCCTTAATTTTAGATGTGCCTCTTTAATTACTTCCTCTAATTTATTCTTCTATTACATACATATGCCCTATTTAATTAAATTTAAAATCCTAATATCCCAATTGGCTCCAAATTCAAATTTGAGCATAAAATTTCCAGTATAGGGTGAGTCTAACTCACCTCATACCTAGAAATGTGTTGTGTACTCCATAACTTGTAGCAAAATTAAATTGTGGTTTCCATCTAGGTTTTTAGTGTGATTTTTACTCCTAGTTGGTTCTCTTCAAATTTTAGACTCCAAGTGAGGTAGGTTAGGTATTTAAATACAATTCTATCTCCCTCTTTTTGAAAGCAATCTATTACACATACAACCCAATCTCACCCCTATCTAATAAATCATGAAGCAAGAAATTAAGAATTCAATTTGAGGAATCAATTCACATTGATATTCATCCATTCAAGAATCAAGCAGGGAAGACAAGGAGTGAAGTCCAAATCCAAGCATTAGTGAAAATATTCATGTCCTTCCTATGCTAGATCTAAGTAAATACTACATCAAAGATCATATCCAAGCATCTTCATAAGAAATTAAAGAAAACAAAATAAGTGTAAAGGTATTATATTCTATCAAGCCTCTACTACTAACAAGACACTTCCTTTCCATTTCTATAATCTCAATTCAATTTCAAGTTTCAATACTAAATAGGGATTTGACCAAGGAAAACACTATTCTAAAACCATTTTCCCATTTTTTGTGTGCAAGTGCAGGTGATAGGTGTTGCATGTGCAATTATAGTGGTAGAATATAAGTTTGATGGAGAGTTTCAGCCGTTAAAAATTCCATTTGATCCTAACTATTATAGGGTGATTCAGACACACCCTTGACCTCAAAATTTCCCCAAACCCTTAGAGGCATCCCATACCAACTATTATAGACTGAACTCCCAATCAAAAATCAATTATAGTACATATTTTCATATCTATTTGTGAATTTGGGTGTTTTTTTAGATCTATTTGTATGCTTAATCATCTAGTTTCACCATCTATACTAGAAATTCCCATTATTAGTTTCTATATCCATAATTACAACCCAATATAGATGGAATCTATGCATCCTCTTGGCACTTGAGCCTCCTTGAACCTAGTGGATCAACCTTCTATCCAATTGGTATTTGAAAATAGATGCAAACTTCCTAGTTTGGTCATCCATCGTAATAATTTCCCCTTCTATTACCCTATTTTATTTTATCACAAGTAGTTTTTCATAGAAACAAAATGGATGAGGTGAATAGACTCATACGACCTCGTGTATCCGATAATTTTGTATTTCATATTGTTGAGTGCAGAACACTAAAAGTGGTGTGCAATAATCTTGCAAGGTGTATGAAAAGGTCAATTAGTTCACGATCTTGTAGCTTGAAGCTAATCTCACTTCTTTCACTCTAGATGTATTTCCCACAATCTAGGATTTTTTCATCCAATTCAAGTTGATATTATAATATATCACCGTTTAAAGGGTACACTCATGAAAATTAACATAAGGAGTATATTATCTTGATCATGTATGAACTTTTAGGTCCATTTAAAGTGTTTTGTTCTCCCTTATACTATACTATGGGTGTTCTGAGGGGAGATCATAAGATGTTTTCATTTGAGGAGTTTTGTTATCAACTGACTAGGGATAAATTCAAGTATGTTCATATAGATTCTCTTACTAAAATTCATGCTTTGGTGGCTCGATCCTCCAAGGGAAAAGAGAGGAATAGAAACAAACCTAAGACAGAATCTACTGACACTTTTAATTCCTCATTCAAAGAGGCTAATTCAAAGAATAAAAGAACCAAATGTTCCTTTTGTAATAAATTTTTTCATAGTGATAATAATTGTAATAAGAAGGAAAAATCCCCATGTTGTGTTTGCAACAAAGTTGGCCATGGTTAGAAAAAATTCTTTAAGAAGGAAAATTATGAGTTGAGATGATTATTGAGCCTTCATAACATATCTATTTGTAAGAAAAATGAAAAGAATGAAAGCTTAAACAAATGTTAATCCAAGAAAATGAAATGCATGGAAGATTTTACCACAACCAAAGGAGAGAAGATTGCAAGATCAACCACAAAGTACTTCAAGAATCCAATAATGAGCCAAGAGATTTTGGTAAGGGGAAAAGCAAAGAAAAACCCCTTTGTGAATA
>MU228436.1:2466231-2504449 GCA_018584345.1 Thuja plicata
CCCCCCCCCCCCTCTCATTTATTACTAACAATTGGTATCAGAGCTTGTGTACTTAGAAGGAAGGTTTCAAAGACCTAAGTCAAAGATCACAAGATGAACAGACGAGATGTGCCCAAGTTGAACAAAGATAATTTTTCTTCATGGAAAAGTAGAATAAGACTCCACCTATCAGGTATTGGTAATGATTTTACTCAATTCCTTGAAATTGAATATGTGTTGCCCACAGGAGCACCAACAGTTGAACAAATGAGAGAGAAGCATGAACATAACAACATGATGATAGAGCTTGCTTCCTCACTCTCCAATGCTGAATTGGAAGATGTCAAAGAATGTAAAATTGCAAAGCATATGTGGGACAAATTGAAGCTTGTACAAGGTGGTGAAAAAAAAAATTTGAGAGCCAATGCATAAATCCTTAGAGGAAAGTTTGATGATCTCAAAATGAAAGAAGGAGAAAACATCACTCGGTACAGCACAAGATTTAAAGAGGTTGTCAATGCTATCCAAGGAGTTGGAGGTGTACTAGAGGAAGATACAGTGGTAAGTAAAATTCTAAGAACCTTACTACCTACCTATGCTATAAGAGTATCTGGCATTCAAGAAATGAGAGCAGTAGAAAATAGCAATGTTACTCTAGACAGTTTAATTGGAAAACTAATTTCATTTGAAATGAATAACTTTGATAATAGTGTCTTACCAAACATAGAGTCTGCATTCAAAACTTCTATGAGAATAAGTAAATCAAGTCACAGAGACACTATAAGAAGAGATAGTGATAGTGAAAATTTAGAAGATGATCTTGATGAAATTGAAGCACTTATGGCGAGAAGAATGCAGAGAGGCAAAGGTAAATACAAAGGTAAATTACCACTTTTTTGTTTTAATTGCAAGGAGATTGGACACTTTGCTGCAAGATGTACTAACAAAAGAAAAGATGACAGAAGTAATGATAGATCTTTTGAGAAAAGGTCTGACAGAGGTGATTACAGAAGCTATCGACAATTAGAAAGAAGAGATACCTGAGACTACAAGGACAAAGGAAAGAAGGTCACCTACCCAGCAAAATTCAAGGATGATGATACTGACACCGAATCTGATGAAGATATTGAGATGGTGTTTATGGCTATAAAGGATGATTCAAATGATGATGAAGAAAGGTATGTATAAATAGCTCTCATATCTAAAATTAGTAAAAATGATGTTTGGATCATAAATAGTGGCTGCACTCATCATATGACCCATGATAAGCAAAATTTTGAGACTTTTGAATACTACAATGGTGGATAAGTAAGAATGGGAAATGACACACCTTGTCCAGTTGAAAGTAGAGGAACAATAATTTTGAATAACCAGACAAAGTGTGAAAATGCTTATTTGGTAAATGGATTGAATTATAATCTATCGAGTGTTTCTTAGTTGAATAATTCAGGTCACACAGTAGCATTTGAAAATAAGAAGGCAAAGATCTTCAACAAATCTGAAAATCTGATTGGTACCGGTGAGCAGACAAAAGGTAACTTATTCTATCTGAATGATACTGACTCCACTTCTTTGACTACTACAAATGAGGACATATGGTTGTGGCACAAAAGATTGTGTCATGTGAATTTTGACAACATGATTAAAATTAGCAAAAAGAGAAATGTCAGAGGCTTACCGACAATGACTAAGCCCGACAACATCATGTGTAAAAACTGTCAAAAAGGTAAAATGACAAAGTCTAGTTTCAAAAGAAAAATTCATAGATCTAATGCAATTCTAGAATTAGTCCAAACTAATTTATGTGGACCTATGAGGATAAAGCGTTATTATGGAGATAGATATTTTATTCTCTTTGTTGATGATTACTCTAGAATGATGACAGTCATGTTTCTAAAAGATAAATCTGAAGCATTCAAGATGTTTAAATGGTATAAGGCTTTGGTAGAGAAACAAAGTGGTAAGGATCTAAAATGTTTGAGATCAGATAGAGGAGGAGAGTTTATATCAGATGAATTCACTAACTTTTGTAATGAGCATGGTATAAAAAGATAGGTTTCTGCACCAAGAACACCACAGCAAAATGGGATTGCTGAAAGAAGGAACAAATCAATAGTTGACTATGCTAGAACACTGATGATAGAAAAAGGAATCACCCAAATATTCTGGAGAGAAGCTTTTAGCACTACTGTTTACACACTAAATAGAGTACAACTGAAGAAAGACACCAAGAAGACACCTTATGAGCTATGGTATGGATACACACCCAATGTGAGTTATTTCAAAAAAATTGGTAGTCAATGTTAAAAAATAAAAGATGATATAAATGGAAAAATTGAATCCAAGAGTGATGAAGGAATTTTTCTAGGGTATTCTACCAAGAGCAAGGCTTACAAATGCCTAAACAAAGCCTCTAACAAAATTATTGAAAGTGCAAATGTAAAGATAGATGAATTTGCAGAGAAGAATGAACAAGAAAGCACTAAAGAACCAGAGGACTACAATAAGTTCACTTAGAGCGAGGAACATGACACTCTACCCTACCAAAAATGTATAGCACCTAAGCTACAAATCATTTCTCCAAAGCATCAGGCTGCAAATACCGACGGTCGGGATAATGATCAAGAAAATGTGCAAGGTGATGAAGAATAGAATGAAGATCAAAATAATGATCAAGCTAATAGACAAAGGACTATACATGTACTTGCAAGATATTTAAGGAAGAACCATCTAGAGGTCCAGATCATAGGAGATAAGAAAGCTGGTACAAGAACAAGAAGTAAGTCTTTAAACTCAAGTTGCTTAATTTGTAAGTTTGAGCCAAAATTTGTCAATGCTGCACTAAATAATGAGGAATGGATAAGTGCTATGAATGATGAGATTGAATAGATTGAGAAGAAAAAAACATGGTCACTTGTGCCAAGACTAGATGACAAGAATGTCATTGGTACAAAATAGATATTCAGGAATAAGCTGAATGAGAATAGAGAAGTCACAAGGAACAAAGCAAGACTAGTATGCAACGGGTATGCACAAGAGGAAGGTATAGACTATGGAGAGACCTTTGCACCCGTTGCTAGGCTAGAAGGAGTGAGAATAATACTTTCTTATGCTGCATACAAAGGATTCAAAGTATATCAAATGGATGTCAAGTCATCATTTCTAAATGGAATACTTGAAGAGGAGGTATACATTGAGCAACCAGAAGGGTTTGTAGATCCTGACAAGAGAAACATGGTATGTAGACTTCATAAATCCTTGTATGGATTAAAAAAATCTCCAAGAGCCTGGTATGAATGACTTCATTCCTATCTAATAAGTATTAGATTCATAAGGACTAGTGAAAAAAATAATCTTTATTTAAAAGAAGATACTGATACTAACACTTTGATTGCTGAAATATTTGTTGATGACATCATATTTGGAGGCAATGATATGCTATGCAAATCATTTGCTGATGAGATGAGCAAAGAATTTGAGATGTCTATGTTTGGAAAGATCAAGTTCTTTCTTGGTCTATAGATCATTCAACAAAGTGAAGGTATTTTCATTACACAGTCCAAGTACATCATAGAGGTCCTGAAGATATTCAAGATGGAAAAATCCAAACCAGTTGGAACATCGATGGCTACTGGATGTAAGTTAAAAAAGGAAGACAAGAAAACAGAGGTAAATCAGACTTTGTACAAATTAATGATTGGAAAACTCATGTATGTTGTACACACTAGACTAGATATTGCACATGCAGTAGGAATTGTTGCTAGATTTTCTGCTAACCCCAGGGAATCACATATGACAGCTGTGAAAAGAATCCTAAGATATCTAAAGAATACTGAGGAATTTGGCTTATGGTATAGAAGAGAAGGAAAATTTGAACTAAAGGTGTTTACCGATCCTGATTGGGCTAGAAATCTTAATGACCAAAAGAGCACAACTGGAGGAGCATTCTTTATGGGCGAAAGACTTGTCACATGGATCAGTAAGAAGCAAGGATGCATCTCTCAGTCTACTGCAGAAGCAGAGTATGTTGTTGTTGCTACAAATTGCTCAAATATTGCATGGATCAAACAATTGCTGGAAGGTATGCATATGAAGATCTTAGGACCATTGATTATCTATTGTGATAACACCAGTGCAATAAACATTTCCAAGAATCCAGTCATGCATGCAAAGACTAAACACATTGCAATGAAGTATCATTATTTGAGAGAACAAGTTCAAGAGAAAGAAGTGACACATGAGTATGTGCAATCAAAAGAATAGTTGGCTGATATCTTCACCAAGCCACTACCCAAAGATACATTTGAGTACCTGAGAAAGAGACAAGCGGTCAAACCCTTGTCTACCAGTCAGTAAAAGACTGAAGGCTGCATCAACTTACATATTATCAGAATATCAGAAATATTGATGCAAGCAAAGAGAAGAACTTCAAAGCTACATCTATATACAGACAGATATATATCAAAACTAAGCACTAGAGCATAATGTTGTATTGTTGATGGATAAGGGAAATTCAAGGAATATATTATGGATTAAAGCAAAATGATTATCTAACATGAATGTCAGATATTTGAAACAATTGGCAACAGGCACTGTTTCAATATTTAATTGGCATTGTTGTCAAAGGGAGAGAGATTATCCATATTATCACATTCTTTTGAGAAAAGGAAGAGAGATTATCCATTATTAGATCACTCCAAAAGGGAGAGATTATATCCTAAGGGAGAGAAAATTGTATGAAAGATTACAAGATTACACAAAGAGAAAGTTGTTGAAAAGAGGACAAGACATCAAAGCAGAAGAACAGTCAGACAGAGAGAAATTGAAACCAAAGGAGATTCAACACATCAGAAAATAGAAAGCTGCAAGAATCAAATCTAAGCTAAAACAAGCTTACTGAAGTTCAGACATTTATCGGTTATCAAACAAAATTGGTAGTTTGATGAATCTTAACAATTGTGTTTCATATTGTATTAGAAATAGTATAGTGTGATAATATAAGTTTTGTTGCCATCAATGCCAAAGGGAGAGATTGATGACATATAATTGATTGAATGTTTGATAATGTTAAGTTGAAGATAATGCGAGGCATTAAATCAGTTAATGGTTTGTATTGTCATTGATGTCAACTTGATATCATCTGTATGGTCATGTACATAATGAAAAAAGACTTCGGAGAATCAATGGAACAAAGGTTATGCTTTCATTAATGCATAAAAGTCAAGTATTCACTAAGTGACAGACAACACCGATGGAGTGTACACCATCAATAAAGCCAAAGAAAAAAAGTCATAGTGATACCCGACAAGTTGAAGACAGTGTTGCCCAATGAAGCAAACCACAGGTTGCCCAACGAGCTGAAAATAGAGTTACTCGACAAAATCTAATGATGCCCGACGGAAGGAGATCCCAAAGCTAACTAGAGTCACACCGATGGAACTGGCAGTTGTAACTGATGACTAGCTAAAGAGTTGACCGACGGAACAGAGAGTTTGGAAAATAACAAAATATATAGCTTGCAAGAACTAAAGATAGACTTAACTCATTGTTTTCATTGTTTTATTCGACCAGAGTTAAGTGATTGATTTAAATAAGATTTGTACAGTTGGCAAGAAGATAACTACGAGATAAATCAGGAGTTATGCTTTAAATCAGATTGGTTGGATTGTTTTTCACACCAAGAATCAAGAATCAAGAAACAGTGAATATGATGTCTATATAAGAGACAAGCATTATTCATTCCAAATATACATGGAAGGGTAGTGAATCAAAAGAGGATGCTGAAGAGAAACTGATGAAGGATAACTTCATACAGTCCTAATCAATCAAGCTAAGGGAGGGCTAAGGAAATTCTACAGACACCAACAAACAGTGAGCACAGCATCACAGAGTAGAAAGTGTGGAGCACAAAGAATTGAATTGATATATTGATCAGAGAGGTAATGTACTTAAATAGATCTGAAAATCTGCAATTCAAGTTGCATTAGAAAAATGTCATTTTGTTTCAGTTTAACCATTGAAGCATCAAGTCTCTTAATAGAGCAAGACTTAACAGTCTTCTATATATTGAGGTACATCCCAAGGATTGCCAAAAAGGTTGATTCATGAAAGTAACACTAGATTTTCCTAAAGCCTATTCATAGTCTAAGAAAGAGGCTGATTCAAGGATGGTAGCAAATTGAGTTGCCCGATACTAAGTGACAACCTATATGTATAAAATCCTCTAACAAGGTCACACCTAACAGCGTGTCTATAACCTTTAATATGGTTGGCTCTTAACAAGGCTCACTTCAGAAGAGTGAAAATTTGGGGTACCGGTCCCAGTGGTTTTTTCCCTCAACAGGGTTTCCATGTTAAAATCCAATTGTTATGTGTGTATGGTTCATTACTTTACTATTTTGCATTTCACATATGCATTTCTGGATATTTCGGTATACTCTGCTTATTTACTGTATTTTAGTAAATAGTTATACTACATATCGGTAATCAAAGAGAATAAGGACAGACAAGGAAAACTGACAGACAGTTAATCATTATAAGTATTTCATGGCATGCATCTTGTAGGGACTTAATAATATGAGGTTATTTGATTGGTAGTTAGTGATTAAAGGATAAATTTTTAAGGCCACTGATTCACCCCCCCTCTTAGTTATTACTAACAAAAAAATCTAGCCAAATAGATTTAAAACATAACTCCTGATTTGTCTCGTAGATATCTTCTTGCCAATTATACAAATCAGCTTTAAATCAATCACTTATCTCTGGTCGAATAAATCAAAGTAAACAACCAGTTAAGTCTATTTTTAGCTCTACCAGCTAGATATTTTGTCATTTTCTAAACTTTCTATTATGTCGGTCACCACTATAGTTAATTGTCGGTGACAACTAACGGTTCCGTCGGTGAGACTCCAGTTAGCTTCGTGATCTCTGTCCGTCAGGCATCATTGGAATTTTACTCATCGAGAAACCCTCTGACTTTGCTCATCGGGCATCACTATGGCTCTGCTTTGTCGGGCAAATCTATGCTTCTGATCGTCAGGTATCACTATGACTGTTCTTCTTTTCTCTGACCGTTAGTGTGCACTCCGTCGGTGTTGTTTGTGACTTAGTGAATACTTGACTTTTATGCATTGTTGATAGCATAGCCTTGGTTCCTTTGATTCTCTAAAGTCTTTGGCATTATGTACATGACCGTATAGATGATATCAAGTTGACATCAATGACAATACAATACATTAACTGATTTAACATTTGCCTTATATTATCTTCAACTTAACATTGTCAAACATTCAATCAGTTACATGTCATCATGGTGGGTTTTTGAAATAGGAAAATTCAGAGATTAATGGAGGGTATTTATTAATAAATAGAGAAAGGGATATAGAATGAAAGAAAATTAATATTTATTTTCAAAGACCATAGGATGGAAAAGAGGTAGAAAATCTTTAATAAATCATTTAAACAAATAAGGATATCTATTTGAATAGAAAAATAAATTTTTCATAAATTAATTAAATAAATATAAATGTCTATTTAATTAATAGTCAAACTTAGGATAGTCATTGTTTACGTGTCTACAATTACATATGTTGGTTTTTTGGAGGATAGAAAAGCCATAAACTTCTTCAGATAAATGAACATTGGAAATTTCTTTAGCCTCGTATAAATATAAATGATAAAAGTATAATTATCTTGAATTGTTTACCTATGCTTTTGTATAGCTTTTATTAAACACTCTCTTCGTATGTGACAAAGCTTGTTATGATTATAATATTTATCTATATTTATTATTTAACTCATTTAATATGTCGTGATATCCATTATTAGAGTACCAATAATGATAATTAATTCATGTTAGATGAACTCGTGTAGAGATTATTAGAGATAATATGCAATTAATATGATGAAAAGTATGTGTTCATCTAGACTTCTATGTAAATTACCCTAGGTACTTGATAACAAGAGAGATATAATTTTGAAATAATTACCTTCATATCAATGGCCTATAGCTTTCAAGATATTATCATATTTTGTATTAATCCCCTGAGTGAATATCAAAGCTATAATGCTAGATGTAATGGATAAGGTGTGGGATATCATTTATCACCTCCTAAAGTTTTGTCCTTAATATACCTATGACTTGATGAATGGATTGTCTCTTAGAATTATTCTAGACATATGTGATTTCATAGATTATTGCACTTGTATAAACTTATATGCTTTTATTTACCTTGTAGGCATTGCATGATTATGATACTATTGGTGAACTGTCATATGATTGCCAAAATGATGTGTTGAAGATGCATTTTAAGAATTTCTAGTTATGATGTGCTCTCTTTAAGAATCTCAAGTAGCTTTTGTATGCTTATGTATGCATGAATGCATTCTTTTATTTTCTCCATGTTTTAAATTAATTTATTATTTTTACCTCTCAAATAAATGTGATTGAGATGGAACTAATATTTTAAAATTATTTTAGATACTTAAGAATTGATTGATGATTTCATTTTCCTATTTATGTTATATGCATTTTTTGTGCCCATAATATATTTATATTAATGTTAGAATGTGGATACATCATGTTGCACAAGTTCTATTACTCTTATCAATATCACATTGATTATTGTTTCTCGTGTTGGGTTGTGTATCTTTCGTGTCTTGAAGCATTCTAAGGAAGTGTAACTACTTCATGGTAGCGTGGAAACAAGTTCTAACAATGTTATCACTCATGACTTGCTTGAGGGAGATAGATTTTAAGAGTTCCTATCAAGATGGCCTTCATGTATTGTACATTATGTACTCACTATATTCAACCTGTGGTATATTTGTAAAGATACATATTTTTTTATGTTTAGCCTTTTGATGGTTTGTGCACCTAACTTTCTATGATGAAATATAATTGGTAGCTCTAATCTTATTTGTTTGAACATGTGACAATAATGTTCAATTTATTATGTGTATTTGGTGAATTTTGTTGATTTTATATTATGGTGATCCTTACAACTATATCCCTCATGGTGAGAAGATAAACCTTTATTTTTAACTATTTTCATCTTTGATTGCTAGTATTATTAAAGAAGCCTCCCCTCCTCTCCACTAGGGCTTAATATTTGACACATATATCACTATGAATTTGACCATTCACCCCAAAGAAGTTGCCTTATCACTTACCCAAGAAACCCTAGTAAAAATGTTGAGCCTCCTCATAGCTCAGTCTAGATTGAGCTCATAAAAACCAATTCCCATCCTGAGAAGGGCACTAAAGCTACTAAAAAGAAAGGGAAAACTATGAGAATCCATAATGAGAATGTGGCCATGAAAGTGGCTCTCCTTAAATCTTCTCTAGCAAAAATAAAAGCCCTTGTACCTAAACTCACCCTTGTAAAATCTAGATAAGTTGAGAATAAAGGTGCTAAATTTAAAAACATCACTATTAACTTAGAAGAACCCAACTATGATAAGAAGGAGGATACAAAATAGGAGGGTATCTTGCATGAAGAGTATGTCCTTGAGGAGGATAATGTCTTTTAGGACTTTCATGATGAAGATTGTATAGTAAAAGAAGATGAATTGGAGGAAAGAGCATAATAGGAGGAATCTTAAAGAGAAGGAAGAGGAAGTGGAAATGGAAGACCATAGATTACCTTCCCCCATTAATATGAGAGAATAAATTACTAGTATAAGAGCTCGGGAACCTTTTCCTAAGGACAATGTAGATAGAATTGTGGATCTCAAAGGTCCAATTGCTAATCTACAGGTTCGAATGAAGCACATAGAAAAAATAAGAAGAGTACTTCCATAAAAATAAAATACAAATGGGTAGAGCTATCAGATTGCTTTGTGTAATCACGGATGGGGTCCTATGGAAATCGGTAATGGGGTTTGTGTTTGGACAAAGTAAGATCAAAAGAAGAGCTAAGAAGCTGCAGGAAATATGGGGACCAATAGATGAATGCTCAGTTGGATGAGGAAATTGACACATATGCCTAGAAGGAACAGATACATAAGCTCTCATGGAATTGTGATATTCTTAATAGTAAATGATGTTGCTCTACTAGTTGGGGTACTGGGCTTTATGCCATTTTTTTATTTTAATGCTTATAAAGTTTATAGTATTGTGTAGGTCTCCAAGGTCTAGAAGTTTGTTAAGGCTTAAAACTACTAGTCTTAGTTATAATAAAAATTTTATTAATATAAATTATAAAGCTTACGTGCCTATCAAGACTCGGTATAATTTTTGATAATAAACTTCTTTAATACTATTATTTTAGGTTCTAGTTATAATGTTGCTTTTATGAACAATGGTTACATGCCCATGCTCATGATGGGAGGACTAGCGCTTTTTATGTTATTGTTTTTTATTATTTTTTGACGATATCTATAATAAGGTAGTGTCTATGTTGTAGTTTGTGTGAGGTTAGTTGTTGTTTTGTCTTGAATGCTTAGTTGTGCTATTTTACTACTATATCTTTGTGAGATATTAGGACCCTTGTCCCTGCCTTTTTAATCAGGAATATATATAATTCCTTAACTGAAAATTTATTGTTTGATCTTTCTAATTACTGGGAACTACCCCTTGAGAGCAGCTACTGCCGGTAGTCCTCTTCATGGTACCACAAGTAAATGGCACTCATAGGTAATCATGTATGCATTTCGTTTTATATCAAGAGTTCCAATTGTTAAGGAATAAATTCTGTGCGGAATCAAAAGTGCAAAATAAACTTCTAGCAAGAAACATGTAAGACAAACCACTTGAAATATTCTACATGATCTTAAACTTCCATTGAGAGAAGAAATCTAAGTAAAAGACAAGCTTCACAGTTGTCAGTGAGGGCGAGAATTCAATAATTGACTTCATATCCTTTTACTCTGTAAAACTCCATGACGCATTAAACGCGTCGTGAACTGGAGTGTATACGAATACAAACAATGGGTTTTGGAATGGGAGGATATACACAGATTGTACATGGCTTGAAATTGACTTCAAAATTTAGAGTCTTACTCAACTTGCGGAATCAGAGTTAAATTTCTATGGATGGCGGGGCCCTCACAACTTTTAAGGATCTGATGATAGTCATTATATGCGTAGAAAAATCTTGGGCGTGGGCTGCTGCCCTAAAATCTTGCTGACTTCGATGCAACTTCCGACCGATATGAATCAACGCTGTGAGAGCATAGATGGATGCGGTGAGAACAAAGAGAATCGGATTGAAGCCCTGTCTTCCATATCTGAACATGAAGTTGCTTCCCCAAACCATTTGGTTCGGATGCTCTGTACAGTGAAATGCTGCTCCGATACATTCAGCACTGCTTCAGTTATGTCTGATAGAAATGGTGACCCTTTCCGGAAAAACTGCCACAGACATCTAAATTTCAAAACTAGGCATCTATTTCTATATTGAGAAGTAAATTGTAGAGTAAATTGAGATATAAAAACTGGGCATCTATCTAAATGGAAGTAAAGTATAGAACAAAGTGAGATATGGAAGAGTTCCTTACAAATCCAAAGCCTCCTGTGTCGAAGTATCCTCGATCTACAACTTGGAGTTTTTCACATGGGTAGAGAGCTTTAACTATTTGAATGTAGAGGCTCTCATCAACTATGGCACCCACTTCACCACTTGATAGCTTACGCACCTAATCATGTGGAATCATTACAGGAACAAGTCTATCTTCAGGTATGTTCAGATCTTGTAGAAGATAACCCTTGGCAAATGAAGTATTCATGAAACCCACTTTAACATTGCTTGTGCTGAGTCTTTTCATGCTTGTAATTGTAGGAGGCAGTCTCTCCACAGTTAAAATAGAGGTCAAATGTGCAGTATAACTGTTGTTCAATATTAGAGCAATGAAGAGCCATGTAGCTACTATGTCCTTGCCCAGAGTACTCTTCACTTCTTCTCCTGTATGTCATCACACATCCACAACATAATTAGCACTATCAAGTGAATTGAGAGACAACCTCGAATCTTGATTCACAAAGATAACAATATGATGAAGCAAGCAGCTACAAATTCCACCTAGTGTTTCATTACTCATGTTGTTTAGAGTTGAAACAGTTGGTATTGGTATCTACTGAGAGCAGGGGCAGGGGATGCGAACTGTCTATCTAAGGATTAGAATACATCGTTAATCTTATTTATTAATTAGTCTAAAAATCAGAATAAATCAAAATATAACTATTTTTTATTTTTTGATCAACAGTGCATAGACTTACCCAGGACAAGGGACGGTGACAAGGAAATTTCTGGTAACAGACTTTTCTACAACTGGTTTGACAAGCTGTAGAAGTAATTGGAATTGCCTGGCAAAATAGGGAGGTCTATTTAATTGGTTAAAAGCTAAAATAGGGAAGGCTATTCAATTGGTGAAAAGCTTACCTTTTTTTTACAAAATGTAGACTTTATAATACAAATTGTTTGTTCTTTTTAATCATATGTGGAAGATAAAGAAGGACTATAATGTAGACTTTATAATACAAATTTTTTGTTTTTTTAAATCATATGTGGAAGATAAAGAAAGACTATTAAGCACTCCGTTCATAGATAAAGGAAGGAATCTATTCCAACTCCTCTAATTACTTCTGTTTATAAATAAATTTTCCCTACTTAATAGGTTAATTAGATCTTCTATGCAAAATAGAAAAAGGTCGAAGGGAAGGAAAACCTCTATGTACTTAATTTACGAGGGCAGTTATGCTCACCACCATCCTTAGTTTTTTCTATTAATATAGGGAAAGGGATCAGTAGCGGCTATAGCTAACTTTGCACATTCAATTGAGGTAGCAAACAATATCAGATTTGACAAATTTTCTTAGCTGTTTCTGTATGTGACTTAAATGCTTAAAGTTAAGGTTTCGGCTTCTGACCAATAACAATGCACTCTACACTGCTTAAAGTTAAAGTTTCAGCTTCTGGCCAATAATGATGCACTCTAAAGGAGACGTTATGCACAAAAGGGTCAAAAAGTGGTAAAAAAAAAAGTGTTCACTGATACTTGACCCTATTGCACTAATAACCGCTCACTCAAATTAGCACAAATCACTAGTACTTGTGGATAAATCTTCCAGTAATGATTCACAAATCTCTAGTAGTGATGCACAAATAAACCAATCTATTGATATATAAAATGATTCACTACTGATAACTGTATTGTGTAACATTGAATGAATAGTTATTACCACTACTAATCCCTTTCCCTATCTCCTCTATGAATTCAAGAAGTTAACTCGTATAAGCAAAAGAATAGTCAATAAACAGCTGTCTTAAAATATGGTGTGGTCATGAATTTGAGAAATACTTACTTTGGGCGAATACGAAGGCCGACAGCGACAATCTGCACATAATACAAGATAGAATAAAAACCTCGTCTTAAGATTAGGCTGGGAACGCAATTCACAAGCTAAAGAAAATTGCAATAAATTGAAGATCTGTCATAATAAGATGTATTCTTACGCTAATGAAGTGACTACTTGTTCGTTAACTTTTCCTTTGAATTCGTCGTTGTCCTCGTGTTCCATGAGCCACACAAGGAATGCCGTGATGACGAAGAAAGCCCCCGCTATTGCCCACAACCCTGCACTGAATGGATGGAGAAAAGTCCACGTCTTCCCTCGCACTCTTTCCATTTTCACCATCATCACCAGACCAGTTTGCGTGTAGGGTTGTGTGAATCCAACATACAAAGAGCGATTATACAGTATTGTTGCGTCCCCCACCACCGCATCGAATCTCTAAACAAGCAAACCAGAAGGTGAAACCCTAATTTCTAATGTAGAAAACCCTAGATTCTCAAAAGCTGGAGAGGGTTTGAAGAGAATTACATTTCCTTCGGATAACGCGGATACCAGTGCATCATAGTTAGATAGACTTGAGTAACTTGAGTTTCCCTTGTCGAAAGCCTCGTAGACGAAAGGAAGATTGTACGGGAGCGTGTCCACAGCGGCCTGAAATGTGTCGTTCGTGTAGCCTGAAAGGCGGCCGATGAACTCACTGAAATTAGAAGCCCTCTTCCCAATGATTTTTGCAATTTTAAGTGTTCTGTAGCCATTCGGAACTTGTGTTGTATCGCCGGGCCAGATAATAGCCCCCAGCTTATTTTCTTCTCTGCGTGCAGATTCAAGCCCCCCAGTGTCTTTTCTCCAAAACCCAACTGTTTTGTAACTTTTTCCAACCACATTTATGATCTCATACTCACGAATTTCTAAATCATCGCTAACAGGGCCAGATATTGCTTGAACAATCTCCTCACGAAGCAACTCCCCTCCTCTCAAAACCAACATCGAACCAGGGAAATCCGTATCATTCATGGGAATTTTTCCATCATATCCAATCTTTATGTTTTGTGAACGCAAGGCAGCAACTGCACTTGCAACGAGCTTCAGAGAAGTGTACGCTTGCATCCCAATTCGGTTGATGCCATCGTCTGAAGAGATGAGCCCCAGTCTCTGCTGTAATTCTATGAATTTGGGTGTTGCAACGCTTTTAACTCCCAGAATTCCTTGCAATGTTTGGACAGAAGAAGAAGACAGAGAATCGAAAGAGGAAGCAACAGAGTCCGTGACAACCCAAACATAGCTTTCATTCATCATGCCTAACTCTTTTGCTGTGGAGAACATGTTGAGAGCCAGATGCACACTTGTGTGCACAACGAAAACCCTAACACCGCTTGTGTTATTCAATTCCAGTAATGTTTCCCTCATTTGGTCTTGACTTGAACCAGATGAAAGCCCTGCTGTCCTTGAAATTGTCGTCCTGTTATTCCTCGACTCCTCCTTAAACTCCTGCAGCGCCTCGGTCAATTGGTAAACGCCATTTAACCAGAACTCATCGTCTTCGTACAGCACGACCACTGACTTCCACTGAAAGTAGCCTGCTATGGCTGCTATGGCTTTCATTTCATCATAATGACTCTGAATTGTGGGAAGTAAATAATTGGACTCACTTGTAGCCCCAAATACATGCGAACCGCTGAATGACAGGATTGGTAAATGAACTTCTTCCGCTAGAGGGGCCAGAAAGTTTGAAATCTTAGAGTCCTGCACCAGGATTGCCGCAGCCTCACTTCTGAAAACTTGCAGAACTGTATGAAAAATTTCCCAAAGTATATTTATTGTGAGAATTGAACAAAACCATGTGAATGTTGCAGAAGCGGAAGCATAAATTCAGAGGATAAGATATTACAGCACAAATTAGTTGTAAAGAAATAATACTGAGAATAAAATAGAATAATAGAATAACAAGAAAATATTGATTTACTGCTGCTATTATAATTATCTTTGCAATTCACGTACTGTTCAATTTAAAATTCACAATTTATATACTTTATTACCTATTTTGCCTTCACAAGTAACATAGATATATACTAGATAAACTTCTAAATGTAACTACCACCAACATAGAAAAATCAGTTTTATTTTCTAACATAAAAAGAACCACTTTCTTCTTTTGAACAATTTCTTTTCAAAAATAAAAGATCTTCTCTCTTAAACTGAAATAAGATATGCTTTCTTGAGTTTTTCCTTGTTACCTTGTTTTAAACTTTATTACTTTAATGCTATATTGTTGTCACACTCCAAGAGTTATAATAAAGAGAGAAGAGAAAAGAAATCATTAATAAAATAAAAAATACCATTGAAATGGTTTAGAGCATGTTCTCACCGTTTCCAACAAATGCTGGATATTCTCGAATTGTGAGGTTGAGACGACTACCATTAACAGCCTCGTCGTTAACCTCTTGCAAAGCAAAGTGTAAAGACATATTGGCTGCCTTTCCTGCAGGTGTATTCACGTCAACAATGGCAGCAATGTTTAGTGTGACATCAGCAACACCAAAGGTCGGTAAAACCAAGAGACTGCATATTAGAAGCAGAGAGGCGAAATGAATCTTTGCCATTGTTGTGAAAGCCACAGCTTGAGAGGCTAATTGTGATGAAAATGAAAATGCACTTGGCAATTGATATAGTTAAGAACATTTTGAATTCGTCAAACACCCAATTCTATTCAATGGATTGACTTTAGATAATTTGCGTGCTTGGCGGGCGAATTGACCCGGAGTAGCAGCTTCGAGGTATGTTCTAAGTTGAAGGAAGACGATAGAAATTGAGGAAGAGAGGTGCAAGGAAGCTTCCGCAGCATTCCAACCTTCATCGCTGTAATTGTAGATGATAAGTTTTCTTTTACCTGACGACAAATAATCATTGTCACTGTGACGTCCTGAGCCGGATTAAAAACGATCTATTTGTTTCTTACTATTGGATTCCATCAGATATTTTCCCTACAGCAAATGAAATATTGAAAAAACTGCCCACAACATTTTGTTAGTCCATGGCTATATTTGGTAGCAGCTTCCTCCTGGTAAATTTACCGTATTTCAGCATTATTTCCTCCACCCGGTGGGTGGTTAGTTCTCTTGTGGTTAGGGTTCGCCCGATATCTGCAAAAGCCTAGGATATATCCCGACTAAGCATAGTCAAACTATCATTAAATTGCTATGGAATTAGTATGGAACGTGAGCATCGAAAGCCTGTATAAAATTGATATATATTTTTTTTATATATTTTAAAAGTTTAGATAAAATAATAAAATAAATCGCTTACATTATTTGTATTTCTTCCCACTAATATTTTATCAATGTATATAAAAATTAAAATCATAAAAGAATCATGTTCTGCGCTCTCACAAGCGTGGCATTTGCGACCCCTAGGATGTTTTTCCTAGAGCTATCACGAGTCTCTGCTCTTCAAAAGATATGCAAGCCCAATTTCATTTCATTTGACCAAACCATAAGACATTCGACTTAGTCGTGTCTACTTTGCCTCTAAATATGCTACACAAGTTGAGCATATATGCGGTCAAGCCATGGTGGAAAAATTAGTGTCAAGGTTTCCCTTATACCTATTTTTGTAGTTACAAACCCCAGCTTGGATATCGTTGGCTTGTTCTTCATTTGCCTATGGTGCTAGCCTTGAATCCTCGGTGACACTTGCAGTCCTCTCAAGCCATCTAGCATCACGGGTTCCAAACTATATGGTCTGCCATTGTTGGGGCTCAAGTTGGCTCATTTTACTTGGTATATTATTTTCCGAGGCTTGTCCTTGGGCTCTTGCTTGCACCACTTGAGTGTTCTAGGTCTGTGTTAACCTTTATGTGGGAAACTAGAAACTTTCACATACCTCTTTTAGTTTTTCCATCATGCCCAGCAGCTGTGGAATTTGATCATAATTTCTTTTGGCCATTCCGACCTAAACCCTTTTCTTGGCATATGGTTCTTGTATGGGACTTGCCTTGTATTCCCTTTAAATTTACCCAAATTTTGCATGCTTTTAAGGTGAAAATCCTATTCACATTATGGAAAGATAAACATACTATTTTATTTTCTCATAGCTCAATTGATGCTAATGTTGTGTTATTTACTAAGGCATGTATATGTAATACATAATGCTCCAAATTCAAGTGCAAGCCAACAAGGTTGTATTGGAGGTGGCCTACTTGCGGGATATTTTAGAGCATTGGGAAAATGTGTCTTATACAGTTGCAAAAGTGCATCAAAATCCTTTTGTGTCCTATGACCACTCTCCACCCTATGGTCATCAGCACGAATGAAGTTCCTTGGCGTATTGGTCTCAAACCTTGCAGTCCCAATCTCCCCGCCACTAATGTGGTGGTTATAGATATTTTCAATAGTGGTTCCCCACCTCTTTTCCACATGAAAGATCAACCTCTAGGTAGAATATGGGAGGTGTGGGTGCTTCTACTAGTGGTAATATCAATTGGCTGGATTTCAGTGATGACAATGGTTTGTAATTGTGTTCGACACTCGTAATTTCTCCCTCTCGAAAGGACTAGGATAAAGACATATAGGAGGCTGTGACTGAAGAAGGGTGGTCCCTCTTGGATGCTATCGCCAACCCGTTGATGTCTTGGATCTCAAGAATTATCGAGATCCTCCTCCGCCTCCCTCAACTGTTGTTCTAGCCACTTAGCAACCTTTTATGTGATATTTTATCTTTGGGCTTAGCCTATGTTTCTATTTCCAAGCATTACGTGTGTATTTTTTTTATCCTTTGGGCACTTCCCATTTGATCCTGATGGGGTGCTCCCATATCCCCCTACTTTTTTTGATCCACAGTGTGTGTTATCTTTATTAATAAAAATGACTATTATTCATCAAAAAAATCATAAAAGAAATTGGATATAATAATCAAACGATGACTTAATATAAAAAAAAATTAGAATTTTCTTTAACAAAATTATCCTCCACCAATATACCTTATACAAGAAAATAATTTGAAAACATTTAGGACAATAATATCTTAAATAATGAGTGAAAGTTACAAGGATATGTTTGCTTTTTATTTTAAAAAGCAGCCAAAACTAGGGGCTGACCCGAATAGAAAACCAGCATGAGGAGTGCTGATAACCAGCAAAATGCACACACAGCAAACCCTCAGCCTATGCCAATTTTAAAAACCAAAAACCAAGAAATAAAATCAACAGACCCCAGCTCCAGCATGGAGCTGGTAACCAGCTTGGAAGTCCTAACAGGCCCCAACCTCACCATGAGGTTGTTAACCAGCCTGTGGTAGTAATTAACAGTAAAGTTACCATTAACAGTAATAAACAGCCTGGAAGTCCTAACAGGCCCCAACCTCACCATGAGGTTGGTAACCAGCCTGTGGTAGTAATTAACAGTAAAGTTAGCATTAACAGTTATAAATAGCAGATTACAAAAACTTGAGATTAAGCGAAGATCTAACAAGCCCACATCGCCCAACTGAAAAGTCTAGGCAAAAAAGCTAACCATAAATAGAGGAAAAGGAAGCTACTTGGGGTTACCTTCCCTACCTTTCAATAGGAGCTTAAGCCAGTCATCTGCGAGGAACTGGTATAGTTCTTCCTTTCGTTCACCTCCCAGGTTTGTTTTCTCCATACGAAGGAGTTGGAGCATAGTGGCAGCCACATGTATGACCTTCACAGCAAAGTCTGCAATCCTGTTAAAGCTTTCCCTAAGATTTTTAATTTCCACCCTCATTTCCTTTAGCTCCACCTTAGGGTCAGACAGCAATAGGGGCTCCTGAGGACCACCAATAACAATGGGGGTGTCACTCACAGCATCAGGCATTTTCTCCTCTATTTTTTTAGGGTCCTCTGGGGTAATATTTATAACCACCTGACGGCTAGGGAACTGAGAAGTTAGGAGCGGTGAGTCCGCTTTCGTCTCCTCAAAGAGTTTTTTCTTCGAAAGGTCAAAGGCGGGGAGACCGAAACTGGCAGAGACTTGAGAGTCGTGGCTTTTCATAGACCCATCCACAATAGGGCTTTGCTTATTTTTTTCCCTTTCTTTCTCCTCGACCTTAACTTTCATCCCCACTTTAGATTTCCCCCTGGTGGCCTGCTTGATATCTTCTTCCTCTGAATCTTCTTCCTCTTCATCCTCTTCAGTGCACCTCTTTCTCACAGCTTTTTGCTTGTATCTGGTTTTGGTAGCGATTCTATTAGATCTCTGTCTAATATCGTTCTCCTCCTCCTCTCCTTCAGATTCAATGGTGATTTGGTCACCATCGGCCAAACTCAGCTTATTCTTCTTGGAAACAAGGGTTTTGGAAGAAGTCATGGGGTTAGAGAGAGTGACTTGAAGCTCATTAGGATTCTCAGGATACTGCATAAAGTTATGGAGAGAAACAGTCCAAGGTGGGTAGAGGGCTAAATGGAAATTGTAAAGGCATAGCTTTAAGCCCTGATGGAGAATACAATAATTCTGCCTGGATTTCATTTTTTCTCTGACTTCCAAAATAGAAGCTTCCATCGAATGGAGCAGAAAAAATAGAAAGGAGATGGAATCATTGTACCTAAAGTGGTTGAGGAGAGGGAAATGGTAGTTGTAACAGGTGCCGAAGCGGCCTTCCAGAGTGATGTACTTCATCAAAATGAGGCACATTTCATTCCATGGGTCAGGCAGAGTCATTTTGTTGAATCCTCCCCTAAAACGTTCAGGAATCTCTATTTTTTTTAAGAATCTTTTCATATGGGTGTCATCTCGGCTTTTGGTGATCTTCTTCCATTTTTTCCCCTTTGTGGAGAGACCCGTGGCCTGCACGATAACCTCCTCATTAGTCTCAAAGGTTATTCCATTTATTGTTACTTTGCACTCATCCCAAGTTTTTACCAACTATAGAGAGACTAGTTCATCACTGCCGCCCATAGCCTTCATGAACGGGAAGAAACTGCCCTCCTTAAGGTAGTTGAGAATGCATAGATTTTTGATTAATTCATCCTTGATCCTAGTGGGTTCCACCCGCACCATATCTCCGCCCATCTCTAAGCTGTATTCAGGCAAGTCTTCCTCCTTGGTCTCAACCGACATCCCACCTTTCCTTCCTCTTTTCAGCACAACCCTCACCAGAGTAGAGCTATTAACCCAACAAATGTAGCAATTTTGTCTCCAAACACAAAACCAGGTGGTTTTAATGTCCGCCTTCTCACAGAGTTGGCCTGTACTATTCACGTGGTTGGCCGATATAAACGAATAAGCTTTGCATGTTGAGAAATGATATCACCATAAATTCTTGATGTTACAATTAATCACATCAGTCATATCATTCTTTCCCTTGCACGTGTTATGCTCCACGTCTTCTTTTAATTTGAAAAAGCTCGTACTCTTTCTAAAAATGGCATTGATAGCCCGTCTTTCAAGCTGGCAATAATTAATATAACCAAATCTTGTATCTCTTATAAAATTTGAAATGATGTAGCACCTCATGACCTTGCCCGTCATCTTTCTCAACCAATCAACAACAGCCTCGTTAGACATAATTAAATTTTCTTTCTTTTTCCACAAGCCGAATAACATGCTTGGGTAGAGAGTTTAAGTTTCTCCAACATCTTAAGCCATTCACCGCAAGACCCATGGTCACCAGCATGTCTACCACCATGTTACCTTCATGGTAAATGTGCTAAAGGTTGAAGTCATCGAACCTGGGGAGCAGTGAACAAAAGTCTTGCAGCACATTTGCCAGAATCCAGCCAATAGTATAGTTCCCTTTAACTAGCTCAATTACAATTTTAGAATCACCTTCTATGATTAATATTTTAATCCGAATATTAGACGCCACCTTTAGACCCCATAGGAGGGCAGACATCTCAGCCAAATTATTAGACCCCTTCCCCAGGTGGACCGCATAGGCCAGGATCAGGTGACCTTTTTGATCTCTAAGAATACCTCCTCCCGCAGCAATACCATTGGAAGCAGCGCCTTCAATGTTTAGCTTGGTTATGTATTCCTCCGGGGGTGACCATTTAGTGTTTAGTCTTGTCAGAATTTTGGAATTGTCCATCACGTAGAAGGAGGTGGGAAGAGCCCATTCCTTAGCTATCATACACTCCACTCCCTTGGGGGGACTGGGGGGGGATTTTCCAGTGGCAGGTATCTAGGTTTTCCTTCAGCAGATTCACAGTCAGCCACACTGTTCCTTCAACATTGTTGTCTTCTCCTCTAAAAATCTGATTGTTTCATTCCTTCCATAGACTCCAGCAGACATGTGGGGGTAGTAGGTGCCAAAGGATGTTGATGAGAGGGTGCTCAGCTATTCGACCCCAGTTATTAATGAATTGGTCTAAGTGCTCCAAAAAGACCCAGTCCAGCTACAGTTTTCTCATTATTTTTCCCCACACGTAAGAAGCATAAGGGCAGTGAATAAGAATATGATTTATTATCTCAGCCTGCATTTTACAAAGAACACAATTGTTTACTAGTTGGACTCCCCGTTTCTGGAGGTTGTCCAACGTAAGAATTTTTCCATGAAGAGTGGTCCACCAGAAAAAATTTATTTTGGGGATGAGCTAGGGAAGCTAAACCTTTCCCCAACTCATCTCATCAGCCAGAACCTTAATGTTAGCAAGGTAAGAATATTTGACCATAACCTCCCCCGATTTGCTGTGACACCACACAGCCTTGTCAATAATTTCAGAGATGGGGATCCTGATCTCATAAATTAGTTTCTGTAGCTCCAGAAAGTGGGGTGGGATATGCTCCTAGCCTTGGTAAGCATTAGCAAGGTTCTTCCATTTCTTATCCTGAGAAATGTAGTCACTAACTTTGTCTCCAAAATGAGAAGTCAAACGATCCCTGAGGAGACTATGTTTGTTTCTACTGAGGGGTTTATCTCCCACCCACCAGTCCTCCTAGAAACTTATCTTCTTGCCATCACCCACCACCCATTTTAAGCCTCTGAGGAGGGATCCTCTACCTTTCACCATGAAATTCCAGAATTTAGAGCCAGTGGAGTAGTTTTGGCCCAGGGAGAGTTGGTCATATAAGTAGTATTTGGCCTTCAAAATTTTACACCAACCAGAGTTACCTTTAAAGCGTTGCCACCCAAGTTTGGTAATTAGCGCCTTATTAAGATCTTTTATCTTTCTCACTCCCAACCCTCCCACCTTCTTAGGTTGGCAAACCATTTCCCAGCTAATCAGGTTCATTTTAGTCTTTTCCTCCATTCTAGACCAAAGGAAGTTCCTTTGGATTTTTTCCAGTTTCTCTACAGTTTTGTCATTGATTTTGAAAAGAGATAGGAAGTAAACAGGTATTCTTTGGAGGGCCGCCACCAGAAGTTGGAGTTTTCCTGCATTACTTAGGACCTTACCTTTCCATCCTACCAATTTTTTCTACATTTTTTTGAGTATGGAGTTCCAGAAAGGGTCGGAGACTTCCTTCATAGTGAGAGGGAGCCCTAAATAGGTGTTAGGAAGTATACCACCCTTGCAGCCAATACATTCTATAATTTTTGGTTGGGTTCTTTGTTCAGAATTAAAGAAGTAAATTTTTCTTTTACTATAATTAATCACCTGACCCGAAGCCTCCGTATAAACATTCAACAGAGCTTTCCATTCTCTTGCTTCTCTGATGCAAGCTTTCCCAAATAGAATGTGTCATCCACAAATTGTTGAATGATTTCAAGAGGAAGAGTGGAAGCCGGTTTAAATCTGGCAATGTGTCCAGAAGCCTCCAGTCTCAATAAATTATGAGCCAACACCTCAGCCACAAGGAGGAACAAATAAGGGGATAGAGGGTCACCTTGATGCAAGCCCCTCTCTAGATTAAAGGACCCCCAAGGAGAACCATTTACAAGAACCACAAATTCAACAGTTTCCACCGCCTCTTTGACAATTCTAATGAAATTTGCATTAAATCCAAGCTTTTTTAGCACCCCGTACAGGAATTTCCAAATCACCTTATCATATGCCTTAGAAATGTCCAGTTTCAGCGCCATGCCAAAATCATTACCTCTATCCATCAAGTGAATGATTTCATGGGTAGTGATAACCGCATCTAGGATTTGCCTTCCCGGAACAAACCCCTTTTGGTTGGGGTTAATTATTTTACTCAGCAGAGGTTTGATCCTATTTGTGATGATTTTTGAAAGGATTTTATAAACTGTATTACAGAGGCTGATAGGAGGGAAATCACTTAGTTCCTTGGGGTCTTGAACTTTAGGGACTAGAACAATGTAAGTTTTGTTAATTCTCTTGAGGATTTTGTCAGTTCTAACAAAATTACAGGCAGCATGGATAATATCATATTTTATGACATCCCAAAAATGTTGGAAGAAAGCCAGGGGAAATCCATCCAGACCGGGAGATTTGAAAGCCCCCATGGAGAAAACCATGGTTTTGACTTCCTCTTCAGAGACCTTGGAAAGCAGAGAATCGTTATCTTCTCTAGAAATAACAGTTGGGATAGCCTCCAGGAGATGAGAGCTATCAGAATCAACCCCCCTCCATAGCGGGCTTCTAAAAGTGTCACAAAAGAAATCCGCCGCATGATTACCCATGCCTTCTTTCTCAGTGTCAAACTCACCAATCTCAGTTTCTTAATCTTGGCTTTTAGCTTTCATACACTTCCATAGATATTGAATTGTACCTTATTTTTTAACATAGATATTAATGCCTACCATAAGACTTGTGGAAGTTATATGGTCTTAAAATATATGACTAATTATCAATTATAAGATAAAGTTAAGAGTAGATATTATATGGTTTCCTTCAACAATCTTATATTATCCACTAAGTTTGTTAATTTTTCTTTTTAATCATCACTTTCAACCACTTAATCTACAATTCATATGTCTCTAATAATTATCAATAGTTTTCATGTGTACCACCTAAGATCAAATTAGATTATAGCCCTATCACATCATATTATGCTCAAATTCTATAAATGAGATATTACAACAAAAGGAAATCCAACCCTCTTCTATCCTTGTGAAACAAAAAGACATCAAGATTCTATCTCCTACCAATCTTGGGCTCAAATAAAAATTTATTGTTATTGTCCATGTTAGAGTTACAATTTTAGACAAAATGACAAACCACTTGTATGCCTAGTTGAGCAATCTCATCCACATCATTAGTGGTCATCCTCATTTGTCTACTACAATATATCTCTTACCACCCTTAAATGACTAGAAGTAATCCTCCATAATGACTGCTTCACCACCTTCTACTCCTACCTCAAATGTGACCATAGTATCAAAATGTTATATAAAGCTAAAGCAAAGTAAAGGATCACAAAAGATGAAAGATCACCAATGGAAGAGGATGTTTGTCTCTGTGGAGGAAATAAATTGATATTATGTTTTAATAAGTTTATTGATGTTGAATAATATATATTGGTTCAATATTTTGGATGTTGGGTTTTTTTGAAAAGGTTTTATCAAAATATTTATGTGTGTGTCATTTTCTTTATTTTGGTTTATTTCTCTTTGGTCTCTCTTATTCTTTAGTTTATAAATGGTGTTTACATGCTACAATATTGCTAAAATTCTTCTAGATTTGACTAATATGTTAATATATGACAAGGCTAAATTGTAAATGCCTGCAATGCTTAATGATTATGAAGATATAATTTAATTGATAAGAGTTTTTTGTGAGTTTTTTTAATAAATCACAAGATGATAGCTACAAGTTACATTTTCTCTTACAAATGGGTCAACCCCATCCCTTCATTTTATTGGGTCAAATCTCATCCATCAATCACTTTTATCCAAAATCTATAAATTAACTCATTCCACAAACCATTGTGAAGGATAATAATTAGATGCAAGGCAACATTATGCTATTGGATTGAGCAATCACATGCCCTCTCAATCATAATCAACCATACTAAATAAATCACTTTGTCAACGAGATTTTTTTGGTAAGAAATTTTCTCCTCCATTTATTCATTTACTTTTCTTGGTTCAATCAAAGGCGTAGCTAGGTATACTATACAATTTTATTTATACATTATTTTCTATTATATGTTTCGTGTTGTTGTATATATAGAATTATCTGAATCTCTTATTCTTTCCCTTTTCTTTCTATTTTTTATGATACGCCATGATACCATTGTAACTATAAATAACATTGGTTGGGAAAAACTATGTTGTCTCAAACATCGTGATAGCCTCTCACTGTCATTTTCATTCAAAACCATGAATTTTATAATTAATATTTGGTATCTATGGTGATTAGAAAATTATGTTGTCTCAAACACCTTGATAACCTCTCACCATCATTTTGATTCAACACCATCAATTTTATAATTAATATTTGGTATCTATAGTGAATAGAAAGTGGGGTTGCAAGCAGAGTGGGTTTAACCATGGAGGAAACTTCATAGTTAAGCACACTTGAGCTTGAGTAGTACTGGGATGGGTGACCTCCTAGGAAGTCATGGTGCCTCACCTCTGTGAGAATCACCTAGATGCAATGAGTGCTAAGTGTTCCATTCATTCTGATGAGAGATGGGTTCATGTGAACCACTACTCATGAAACATGGGTCAATGACTTTAAATCAAAATCTACACAATTGAATCCTGATAGCAATATCACAATTTGACTTGTGGTGGAAAATATGTTCTGCTTATCAAGTTTATTATTGTTGAATAATATTTTTTTGGTACAATTTTTTGGACATTGCCTGGTTTGTTGAAAAGGTTTTATCACATTATATATGTGTGTCATTTTCTTTATTTTGGTTGATTTCTCTTTGGTCTCTCTCATTCTTTTGTTTAGAAATGATGTGTACATGCTACAATATTGCTAAAATTTATTTAGGTTTGATTAATTATTGATATCTTCAAAAGGTTAAATTATAAATGCTTACAATGCTTAATTATTATCAAGATAAAGTTTGATTGATAAGAGTTTATTGTGAGTTTTTTAATAAATAACAAGATGATAAGAGTTTATTGTGAGTTTTTTTAATAAATAACTTGAATACGTTTGAGGATACAATCAATATGGTGTGCAATTCTCCTATCCATACTAGTAATGATCCCCAAGTGAATATTCCTACCTCTTCTATTCTGGAAGAGAAAAATGATGTCAATAATATCCAAAGTCATATTGTCGATTTGCGAAAAATAATTGTTGCTCTTGAAAGTTTTGTTGCTACTCCTTAGCATAATAATGATCTTTTCACTAACGTCGTTTTCTCCTTCTATAAAGTGGTTGATGGGATCATGAAAAAATCTATGTTTTGTATTATTACTGGTAAGAACAAGTTGAAGAAAGTGGTGAGCAAGAGGAAACATGGCCAGACTAGTAAGGAAGATCAACATAACAATGACAATGAAGACTAGCAAAGTTTTATCAAGAGTCTTTCTAAAGACTGGGATAGAATTGCTAGGACTAATTAAAAGTAGTGCTAGTGTTTTTCTAATGCTTTGTTCAAGTTTTTTGATAGGTTTAAATTTAAGTTTGTAATTTTGGACTCTACAACATAGATGTTTTCTGATGAGCTATGAGAATATTTCAAAGTTTTATTCTAGTATTTTAGGTAGTGGTAGGAGAAACATTAACTCTTTAAGTTGTCTGATGAAGCTAAACTCTGATAGTATTATGGTTGGTAGTAGTAGTGTTAGGGACTCTTTAAAGGTGGCTATTTTGGTTTTTGATTAATTTTTTGGGTGGGGGTTTCTGCTTGCTCTCAGTAGTAATGGCCCTAAGTAGGGATTCTAGTGTTGCTTCTTAGTGTGCCCTTTTTTGGCTTTGGGATTAGGGCTCTCTCCCTGGTGACTTAATAAAAAAACAAGATGATAACTACAAGCTTCATTTTCTCTTACAAATGGGTCAATCTCATCCCCTCATTGTATTAGATCAAATCTCATGCATCCATCACTTTCATCCAAAATATATAAATTAACTCATTCCACAATCCAATATGAAGGATAAGAATTCGATGCAAGGCAACATTATGCTATTGGATTGAGCAGGCACATTATCTTTCAAACATAATCAACCATAATAAATAAATTGCTTTGTGAACAAGGTCTTTTTGGTAAGAAATTATTTCCTTCATTTAATTCATTTACTTGTCTTTGTTCAATCAAAGGTGTAGCTAGGTATACAATACAATTTTATTTATACATTAGTTTATATTATATGTTTCTTGACATTGTATGCATAGAATGATCCAAATCTCTTTTTCTTCCCAGTTTTATGATACTCCATGATAGCATTGTAACTATAAATAACATTGGTGGTGAAACAAATATGTTGTCTCAAACATCATAATAGCCTCTCATCATCATTTTCATTCAGCTCTATGAATGTTATAAGTAATGTTTGCTATCTATAGTGTAAATAAAATTATGTCACTTATAAATGCTTCAATTTCCTTTCATTTCCATTTTAATAATTGATATGAATTCAATTTGAGAATTAAAATTGTCAACTAAAACCACCGATATATTTTAAATCTTTTGATAAGATTTTGTATTATGACATATTTTCAAACTTTTTTCCAATAGATAATATGCAATAAATTACATGCATTAATGTTGACCTCCTAATGGATTTTCATCTTACACATTTGGTGAATATCGACATCTTACCAAAATAACGTCATTTTAATGACATCAACATTATCACAAGAGTTAACATTATGGTTAGAATTCCAGTTGTTGACATTATGGTTAGAATTCAAGTTTTGAAATTACAACCCAAATCATGCAAAGTTTAAATCTTTTAATTAGATTTTGTATTGTGGTAGATGTGTAAAAAAATTTCTCATAGATATTACAAGATAAATTATACATTAATATCACCCTCCTAATAGGTTTGCACCTTGCACATGTGTGAATGTCATCGTCTTGCCAAAATAATGTTATTTCAATAAGGCCAAGCTCATTAAAATACGTGGTATATAAGAACACAATGTTTATTAAACAAATTTAAACTTTCTTTAAACAAAAGTAATGAAAAATTATTTGATTGTATTAGATATTGAAATACAATAATGAGAATTCAATGATAAAAATAATTAATATAAAATCCCTCTAAAGACTAATTATAGTGTTTTGATAAAGAAATATTTTATTAGTAAAAGCTGTTTCCAGCGAAAAGCATGAAAGAAGCGAGGTCAAACCCGACCACTTATTACCTCCACACAAAAATAATAGAACTGGTCGGTTGTTGAATGCCATATCAACATCTTATTCAATAGATTTTTTTCATTAATCTTTTATTTTATTTTTCTTTCATATTATGTTGAGATTTTCCATATGGATTTTTAGGCATTAGGAATCAGCTCTGTGCGACCCGTGACTTCGTTGAAATTGCAGCTATGGGTGTTCAATTAATATTATTGTATAAAATATAATTGAAATGTGAAAAAGGTAAATTGTATAACTGTATTGTATCTTGGTTTAAAAGGTTTTTAAATTGTATGTTGTATATGATTCTTTGGTTTATAAGTTTCTGAAATTTTAGTCAAAATAATTATACTTTATTAGAATTTTGGTTGTTTGGTTTTAGAATTATATTTTCTATTTGATTATTTGGTCTTTACGTTTCTGAAAATTTTAGTCAAAATAATTGTATTTTATATTTGACTGTTTGGTTTATAAGGTTTTTTTAATCAATTTTTGTTTTTGATTGTTTGGTTTATAACTCTTTTTAAATTTTATCAACGTAATTGTCCTTTGTATTTGATTGTTTGGTCTATAATTTTTTGGAATTGTATTTTGAATTTGGTTTGTTGTTCTATAAGCTTTTTAAAAAATTGATAAAAATAATTGTACTTTGTATTTGATTGATTGGTCTATAAGTTTTTAGAATTTTATTTTATATTTGATTGTTTATTCTATAAGTTTTTGAAAAATTGGTCAAAAAAATTGTATGTTGTATTTAATATTTTGGTCTATAGGTTTATGGGTTATGTGGAGAAAATTATTGTGTTAATCCAAGATTAATTGGTAGCACAAAGTCTAAATTTCTAAATCTTATAATAAAAATGTAATATTGTTAGTGAAAAGTATAATTTACAATATGTACAATTTTTGTTTAGGTACTATGACAATAGAGTTGGAGACATTGTCTCTCAAGCAATTTAATGCAATATTGTTTAAATGGCAACCTAAACCTTGAGTTGGAAATATTCTCTCGAATGGATTAAGTAGAGGATGATCCCACAATGACCTTTATGTGACCAAAAAATTTGAACACAAACTTCAAACAAGTTAAAACCTTTGAATTATTGTCCTTTTTCTCATAGATTGTGTCACCTTAACTGTTGTTTGTAGATGGATTCTTTATTCAAGGTAACTATCAAACAAATATATCCTTTTAATCTTTTTTTTCGAATGTAATCACCTTTTTTTAAATGTGGTTTTTGGGAGAAGCTATTTGTTTATTTTTTATGACAAGACATGAAATATTTTTTGCTTCAATTTTTTCAAACTAAGTAGGACCCACAACAAAGAAAAAGACACTAATTGCATCTTTGAACAAGGTCAATTTGGGATATTCTTATAGAAAAATCTACTATCTTTCCCAATTCAACAATTCTTATCTCTATTTGGGGAATGTCTATCTAGCGCAGCGAGAGGGGTGTTCATCCCTATGTTGGTGGTTATCATTTAAGATTTTTTCTTCCCTCTGGGTTTTCGGTCTAGCTTAGCCTTCTATGCTATGGTTTGTGGTGTTTTCAAGAGCCAGCACTTGCAACATTTGTATTTTCTCCTCGTATTTTAGTTTGTAGTGATTTGTTTGGGGAGCGTGATCTCAGTGCATGGAGAGAAACGTGGTTTCATAGGTTTTATGATTTGCTTCTTCCCATATTTTTTCTTGACTCTGTGGTGGTTCCTATAGGCCATGTTGGCCACTTATGGGGATTTTTTTTTGATATCCCCTATTTTTTTGGAGCGTTGTGTTGGGTAGCAGTGCACGTTCTTGGGTTTTCTTTTCTCCGTTGCTTGGTGCATGATGTATACCTTTTATCCCGATGCTTTGAAGCAGTCTTGGGATTGCCTTTTGTGGAAGAGGGTATGGTAGTATTCCTATTTTTTTGAGATTGGGGTTTCTCCTGTTCTGATTGTGCAGCCTTTGAGGTTGTAGCTTCTGTCTCGGCTCCTCTCAGTGTTACTATTATTTGGGAGAGATGTTTCTTTTATGTTTTTATTGTTAGGTTTCTGGGTGGAGGATTCTTAATCTTGGAGTTGTGGTTAGTTGTGGGGTTATTTTTTTTCTAGAGAAGTTCTTTGACGATCCTGAACCTCTCTTCCTCCCCTCTCTATTTTGGGTTTTCTCTTCTTTGAAACCCTTTTTCTTAATGGCTAAGGAGGTTGTGGGAGTTTTGACAGCATTAATGTCTATTGGGCAACCTTTCTTGACTTTAAGGCAGCCTTTCTTGACTGTGCAGTCCCATATTAAATATATGGTTGTGTATATTTAAGTTTTTAGTTGATACTTCCATCTCTTTATGATTTTAGTTGTATTGTTCGTGAATATGGTTGAAACATATAATGTCACCACTTTTTAAGTTTTCTATATAATGGATGCCCTACCTCTCATTTTAGCAAGGCAATTTGGGTTTTTGCATATTTCTTTATTTTATGATCAGCAGATCATTGATTTAGTTGTATTCATCTGGTATCAGAGCATAGGAAAAGATTGTAGACTAGACTACAAGTAGAGTGTCATATTTTTAATTGCAATATGTATGTTATTAGTGTTTACTATCAGTTATGCAAGAGTCTGAAAGTGGGTTTAGGTTCTTGAGGTCAACTCCTGATATTTTCCCTTTTTGAGTCAATTCTATTGAAGCTTAAGTGTCGTTCAATATTCTTGCAACCTGAAGATCCTCGGGAGAGAAAAAGAATCTAAGGGAATGTTGGTGCTTATTTGAAACTGTTGCAGCAGAAAACAAAGTTCCAATGTTTGAATGATCACTGTGTATTTTGAGTTGCTTTTGTCAAAGGAGGATATCCAAAGGAAATCTCTAATGTAAGAGAGTGTTGTTGGAGATTTTTAAAGAGTGCTACCATGAAGCACAAAGTCCACTGCCAAGAGGAAATTTGTTTGTGCGCAGGAGGAGGAAGCTTGCAGACTGTCAAAAGAAAGCATAAAATTTCTCAAAATTAATTTCTTGAAAAGAGTTTTAAACTCCTTATTTTTTTAGTAGAATAAGTTGTATATTTTAAAAATCTTTAATTAGAAGATTATTTTTGGAGGAGATTAAATGATAATTTTTTTTTTTTTGTAAAGTATGGTAATATTTTTTTAAAATAAATTCTTTATATAATAAGATAATCTTATAAGAAAGTGATATATTGAGGAATTAGAATTTAAAAAAAAAAAAGATTGTGAAATTTTTGTTGCAAGAGATATATCAATCTTTTGTAACTAAGTGCATTATCAGTTGAAAGTGACACTTATTTCTCAATATATATATATATATATATATATATATATATATATATATATATATCTGTGTGTGTGTGTGTGTGGGTCTCAGTTGAAGGAGAGAGTAGAGTATTCATTTGTAGAGATCTCTCCTGAGGTGTGTTGAGCATTTGAGTTATTGTGCATATTTTTATGACAATATGGCAGGCAATATAATATCTAATTTGTTGACTCTCATCTTTGAACGAGACAATTTTACATATTGGTGTACTAGAACGCAAACCCTACTCAAATCTAAAGATTTGTGGGATATTGTTCAACATGGATATGTTGAGATTGTTGATGTAAATGCATTAAATGGCCAACAAAAAAGGGAATATTCTTAGATTGACTATGGAAAGTTAAGTATTGAGAGGGGAGGGGTGAATTAGTACTCAAAAAATATTTAACATATAAATTGATCATTTACCGAATTGAATACATTGTAAAGCATATAAACTAAAGCATGTAAATATAGTTCATACCACCATAATTTTTGGTCATGCAGAAATCCTTTGTTAGAGGAAAAAACTACGATGGGGATGACACCCACAATCCTTCACTACTACAGCAAAAAGGTTGCTTGATTAGAGCTACAATGTTAGCTACTTCTGATAGCTGACCCTATTGGGAGTACAAAAAGACTTATACAGTCTACATTGCTAAAGAAAAAAACAATCTCTAATCTAAGAGATGTACCATGTTAAAGGATTTACAAAATGAGACCTATTAGGATCTACCCAATAATGGGATTCACACTCCTCTTAGTACAATAAAACTCAATACAAAAATGTCTATGAAAATGCATCAACATATGCTATTCAGACTCTCTATGCTCATTGTCTTTTTTACCTCATACTACACTCGGTAGCGTCAAACTCATCCATCTACTCTTCTCTTTTGTAACTGCTCTATACTCAGTGATGCTTTATAGTTCAATTGTTCTTCAACTTAACTTCTCAACTTACCTCATTCTCATTCAAATTCATCCTTTATATAATTAATATTTTGCCTCTTAATCTCATTGGTTAGGTTTTCATGCTTTTGCTCTCAACCCTCAAGTCATCTTCATGAACATATTTAATGTATTAGGTACTCAGTGAACCGTGTATTATCTTGAGACTCGCATTGTTCTTGGAAATAACATCATTACTTTTTTCGCTTGAGCTTCACCATAGATCTCTACCTTGAATTTTCTCAATCGTAGATCTTGTAACTAACTTCTTCTTTGGCTTTGGAATCTTCTAGATTGTCATAACATTGCATTAAATGTCAATCTAACTTATGTTTACCAAAACTCTTCATTTTTTTTCCTTTCTCGATAACTAAATTTCATGACTCGATAAATTCTCTGGTCTATGTCTTTCATTCACTACTCGGTGCTTGTCTGTCTTGGTGCTTTACCGACTGACTCAGTGTGACTCATTCTGCTTCACTGACTAACTCTTATACCTTCTTCTCTTTCCCCGACTTACTAACTTAGTCAATATGACTTTGACAAAACTAATGACAACAAAATAACTCTATAGGAGTATCAATCTCCTCGTTTAGCATTAGTTTGGCATATTTGTTAAAAACTTCAAAGTCATAAAAAAAATTCATAACTTATAACTCCCCCTTTGATAATACTTCATATATACTATATACACATATATATCTCCCTGTGTACCTTATACAATATATATGCCCCCTTTTTTGACAAATATGCCAAAAATTAAAATTACTTACTCGGCTCAACTAGATATACCTTATCAAAAATGTGTTTAAATATCTTCTTTATATTAGCAAGGGATGTCTCCCATGTCTCCTTCAGTTCTTGAAGTGTAACAATTTATGCAGCAATATTAGCTACCAGTCCAAGTACGTTGTCCAGGGAACTACCATTTGGAGTATTGACCAAATCCTTGGCCTTCTTTAAATGATTTTGCATAAACTAAATATGGGGAATCAAAATAGTTTGCATCGTAAGGAGTTCCATCCTTATCTTATTCCCTTCTATTCTTAGTTTATGATGCATTACCATTAGATGTTTTAACCTCAAGTAATATACTTTAAACGAGACCAGTTCAATTGTTACATTCTTTAGTTGCTCGGTTAGCTTTTTCTCAACAGATTCAACTTTCTTCTTGATATCATGATTGAATTGTGAAATAGAACAAAATATTTGAAATAATGAAAGAATGTGAGTCAACTTGTTTTCTATATTTGTACAAACTTCATAAAGTGATGCCTTATCCAGTGCAATACTCTTCAAATTTTTTGCAATCATTTTCAATTCCATTTTCTTCTCATGAACTCTCATCATATAGTCGGTAGTTTCTTTATTTGGTTCTTTGACTTGCGGCACTAGCTCTTCCACTTGGCTAATAAGACTTCGTAATTCATCTACATTTGCATGAGGGAAAATCTCCTACAGTATATCCTTAACACTTTCTAGTACAGTGATCTTTCTTTTCTTTTCCAATAATTTTTCTTGTACTTCTTTCTTCATCAGTAGATTTCCAAATTTAGATAAGTCGTTTGGCTTAAATGAAAAGATATCTATCTTCGATATAATAATAGGTTGGCGCAAGTGAACCTGTTTTATTTTCTTTGACTTCATATTTTTGGTCTCGGTAGAAGTGCATGCTATAATTTCTTCTCTCTTCTCCTCTTTCTTATCTTCTTTCTTCTCCTCCTATTTCTCTGTTTTTCTTTTTGTTTCTTTCTTCTCCTCCTTCTTCTCTTCTTCTTGTTTTCCTTTTTCTTCTCTTCCTTCTTCTCTTCCTATGTTTCCTCTTTCTCCTTTGGTGTTTCACTTCCTTTCTCTTGTTGTTTTCATGCATTCTCTGTGGAGGGAACCGAGTCTGTGTTATGTTCTTTGGTGGTCTTGATTTCCTTAGCCTCTTCGGTTGTGTTATGTTATGTCTCCTTATGTGGTTTGGTGGTCTTGTCCTCTGTATCCATAGAAACTTCATATATATCTTTATGAATGTAAAGATAATCTTTCACTTGTCCTAATACAGGATTCATGACTGTAGCTATAGCATTATCATTTGTATATATTGGTTTTGTCCTTGTTTCTTTGGTAGCCATGACATCTTCATCTTGTGATATTTATTCTACTGGATCTTTGTCATTAATTTCTTCAATAATGACCTCATCTTTTTCAAGTGTTAAATTAATAGGATTAGTCTTACTTTGATCTTCTTTGACAGTCGCATCAATTTAATCATCATTTCCTTTCTTTTCTTGTGACTCAGTTGGTTTGATTCCAAAAATTTCTCTCCATTTATCATCAGTTTCTTTCTGTACTGATTCCAAATCTCCTACCATAATCCTTAAATATCTCTCCTTGATAAGAAATTTGTCAGAATAGTTCTTCAATACTTCATTAATTTCAATCATAGATAGCTTGGGTATGGTTAGTACCAGAGATCTTTCCCTCATTTATTTCTCTGTATTCATTACATACTTCCATCTAGCATATATATTATTATATAAATCATCAATTAAATAGCTTGTCACTTCAATAAGTGTAAATATAAATGTGTGCATTGTGAAAACAACTGCATCTTCAATCTTATCTTCATCACTTTGTGTCTCATACTTATCATATCTCATCACTCCAAATACTTCATTCTTCTTCAATGAATCAAGGAATTCATCTAGACTTCTTGGTGCTCAGGGTTGGTTATTTACAACCTTGAATTTACTAAGATCCTCGGACTCAGTCTCACTTTCTACTGTCAGTTTCAACTTTCTTCTTGGTTTTTCATATGTCATCTTGTCTCTGACATAAGTTCTGGTTCTCGATAGTTCAGACTCAAATTTATTTTGTCCCCTTTGTGTAACAGAAGATCTTGTAGTCTGTCTTGTTCTTATGATGTTGGATTAACTATGGAAATTTAAATACTAAGAGGGGAGGGGTGAATCAGTACTCCAAAAGCTTTTAACATATAAACTAGTCATTTACCAAATTTAATACATAACAAATAAACATTGTAAAGCATAGAAACTAAAGCATGTAAACGTAGCTCATAACACTATAATTTTTGGTCATGTAAAAATCCTTTGTTAGAGGAAAAAAATGAGGTGGAGATGGCACCCACAATCCTTCACTACTACAACAAAAAATTTTCCCGATTAGAGCTACAATATTAGCTACTTTTTATAGCTTACCTTGTTATGAGTACAAAAAGACTTATACAGTCTACCTTGATAAAGGATTTTACAATCTCTAATCTAAGAGATGTACCATGTTAAAGGATTTCCAAAATGAGACCTACTAGGATCTACCCAATAATGGGATTTAAACTCCTCTTGGTATAATAAAACTCAATACAAAAATGTATTTGAAAATGCATCAACATATGTTATTCAGACTATCTATGCTCAATGTCTTCTTTACCTCATACTACACTCGGTAGTATCAAACTCATTCATCTTCTCTACTCTGATATAACTGCTCTATACTCGTTGTTGCTCTACACTTCAACTATTCTTCAACTTAACTGCTCAACTAACCTCGTTCTTATTCACATTCATCATTTGAATAATCAATAGTTTGCCTCTTAATCTCATTGGTTAGGTTTTCCTTCTTTTTCTCTCAACCATCATATCATTGTAATGAATAGATTCAATGTATTAGGTACTCAATGAACCATGTAACCATTACCTTGGGACTTGCATTGTTCTTGGAAATAACATCATTACTTTTACTGCTTGATCTTCACCATAGATCTCTACCTTGTATTTTCTCAATCATAGATCTTGTAACTAACTTCTTCTTCAGCTTTGGAATCTTTTAGATTGTCATGGTATTGCATTAAATGTCAATCTGACTTATGTTTACCAAAATTGTTCCTATTTTTCCATGCTCAATAACTAACTTTCATGACTCGGTAAACTCTCTTCTCAGTGTCTATTGTTCACTTCTCGGTTCTTATCTTGCTTGGTGACCAACTGACTTAGTGTCTCTTTCTACTTCACTGAATGACTCTTCTACCTTTTTCTCCTTTCATTAACTAACTTATTCAGTATGACTTTGACATAACTAATGACAAAAAAATAACTCTATAGGAGTATCAAATACAAAGCAAATATAAAGAAAGGTAACGAAACTTTATTCTTGATTTAGGGTGAAATCAGTCAAGCTATCTTTCCTAGGATAAGTGGTTTTGTTCATTCCAAGAAAGCATGGAAAATATTAATTAATTCATATCAAGGTGCACAAACTGCTAAATTGCAAACAATGAGGGAAATTTTTGAAAATATAAAAATGACTACTAGTGAATTTGTCAATGAATTTTTGACAAAGGTAGAAGGTCTAGTGAGTCAGATGAAAGTAATAGGGGAATATGTAGATTAAAAGCATGTCATTGAAAATATTTTGAGAAGCTTCATTCCAAAATTTGAAGGTTTGATTTCTACAATTGAGATATCTAAGGATCTCTCAAGCATGAAAATTGATAAATTAAAAGTGGAATTTTGTTAACTGGTGAAGAAAGGATGAAAATTAATGAATAAATATTAGAGAAATCATTTTCCTCTACAACTAATATAAGAGGAAAAAGAAACACTTTCTTCAAGAATCATAGTAAAAGTGATGATAACAATAAGAATGAATACAAAGGTGAATCTAGCAATTCTAGAGGAAGAGGGAATTATTATGGAGGAAGAAGTAGCAAATTCAGAGAAGTTGGAAGAGGAAGAGGTAGAAGTCGGGGAGAAAATAGTAAAAGGAATGTCCAATTATTTCATTGCAATAATTTTGGACATTATGATTTAGAATGTTGGAGTAAACAAGGTGAAATGGACAAGAGAAGTGCTCATAGCACTATTGAAGATAAATAAAATTTGTTTATTTCTTGCTTCAATACAAGTGCAAGTGAAAATAATGTGTGGTATATAGACTCTGGATGTTCTTCACATATGACATATAATGAGCATCTATTTTTTGACTTGGATCAAAAACATCAAAGTCTAGTAGTACTAGGAGATAATAACTCTCATGGAAGAAAAGGTAAGGGTGCTATTGCAATTACAACCAAAATGGTAAAGTGAAGCATATCAATAAAATACTATTGGTTCCAACACTCAACAAGAATTTTTTGTCTGTTGGAAAAATATTAGAGCGAAATTACGAAGTGACTTTTGATAAAAATGAGTGCATAATAAGAGCTAAATAAAACAACAATGTAGTTATTGCAAGAGCAAAAATGATAGGTGATAGGATCTTTCTACCACTAAGGTCTAGTATCTTTTTTTTCTTGGCTTTCCCTTTTAGAAATCAAGAGCTCACAGTGTTATCCAGATAGACTCGGGATACATAGGAGTTCTATCTTGGTTTCTTTGTTTTAGATTAACTCAGAGGACAAGCGGTATCCAGATGGTCAATATCTGGGTGCTCTTGGCTCTCTTTCTTTTCAAACAGGGAACATAGTTGCATCTAGGAAATGAGTGAAATTAAAATTTGTTAGAATAATAAGAAAAATAATGCAAATATAAACACGGAAGAGAACACAAATGACACAGAGATTTAATGTGGTTCA
>MU228436.1:2504499-2515791 GCA_018584345.1 Thuja plicata
AAGAGAACACAAATGACACAGAGATTTAATGTGGTTCACCCAATCCCTGGGCTACGTCCACCAACAGCGAGTCCAATATTTTTATTATTATCCAGCGATTACAATCTGAAACCTGCAACTCAATACCGTCACAGGAAGCTACAAAAATCCCTCATACAATGAAATCTCAAAACCCTAAGCCCTTTTCACAAGCATATTTGACCTAACCTAATTTGGGAAAAAAATACTCTGACTAATAGAAAATCAATGGTTGACCCTTTACAATATTAATAAAGGGGCTCTGCCCCTTGACCCCGCCTGGGGTGCTGCCCTAGGACCACACAAGGGACTCTACCCCTTGACCCCGAGCTTGGGGCCGATAAAGATATGTCTGGGGGGAAACCACACCGAAAGAAACTGAGTCTGATTAGGCTCCACATACATAAAAAAATTTGGCATAAAAGATATAGTCACCTTAGTTTTAATGATTTGATTTTTCTCAAAAGATTAAAAATAGTTTAAGGTCTACCATCCATTGAAGACACAAAAGAGGTGTGTGAAAAATGTATTTTTGGAAAACAACATAGGATATGATTTCCTATTGGAAAATCCAGTAGAGCTAAACAACATCTTGAGATATTCCTTACATATTTGTGTGGTCCTATGGAAACACCTTCCTTGAACAAATCCAAGTATTTTCTAACCTTCATTGATGATTATTCAAGAAAAACTTGGGTGTAATGTTTGGTTACAAAATAAGAAATATTTGAAAATTTTGTAGAGTTGAAGAGTTTGGTTTAAAAACAAAGTAGTAAGTATATCAATGTGATAAGGTCAAACAATTGATTTAAGTACAAGTCAAATCAATTTATAGATTTTTTCAAAAATCATGGAATTGAGAGAGAGTTCACTACTTCCTACACTCCACAACAAAATGGAGTTGCTGAAAGGAAAAATAGGACAATTGTAGAAATGGAAAGAAGTACGTTGAAAGAGATTAATTTGGATAAATTTTTTTGGGAAGAAGCAGTATACACAATAGTGTATCTTCTAAACATAAGTCTTGTAAAAGAGGTTAAGGGAATGACTCATGAACAAGCATGGTCTGGGGTAAAGCCAAGTGTTGATAACTTCAGAGTATATGGGTGTGTTTCTTATGCACACATACCAAAATAAATAAAAACAAGCCTAAGTTAGATGATAAAGGCCTTAAATGTATTTTCATTGGTTATGGAACTGAAAATAAAGCATATATGTTGTATGATCGAACAGGAAAAATAATTGTGATAAGCAGAGATGTGATATTTAATGAACTACAAGAATATACCAAAGAAAATGAAACAAAAGGAAAAGAGATATTAATTGATGAGATTGAAGAGGAGGAAGAAGAAGATGAGCCTGAATCATCTAGTGTAGGAGAAAGTAAATATCAAAAATACTAAAGAAGGATAGAAAAGAATCATCCAGCAAATCTTATGTTGGATTTAAATTTTGAATAAATGACAACAAGGTCACAAACATAGGTAAATTTTGCATTAATGTCTCAAATCATGGAAAATAATGAGCCACAAATATTTGAACAAGCTCAAGAAAAATAAGAGTGTGTTGAAGCAATGAATAGTGAAATAGAAAGAATTGAAAGGAATGATATATGGGATTTGGTTCAATTACCTCCTAGTAAGGAAATTATTGGTACAAGATGGGTGTACAAAACAAAGTATAAATATGATAGAAGCATTGATATGTATAAGGCTAGATTGGTAGCCAAAGGGTACACTCATCAAGAAGATATTAACTACACTAAAACATTTTCACCTGTAGCATGAATGGATACTATCAAATTATTTTTGGCATTAGCAGCTTAGCAGAGTTGGATAGATTATCAAATGGATGTGAGGAGTGCTTTCTTGAATGGATATATTGATGATGAATTCTATGTTTCACAACCTAAAGGTTTTGAAATACCTTCTAAATAACATTATGTTTTCAAATTAAAGAAGACCTTATATGGTTTTAAGTAGGCACCATGAGTATGGTATTCAAGAATAGAAACATACCTACAGTAAAAAGGTTTTTCACGAAGTCTGTCAAATCCAAATCTCTATATCAAAAGCTCAACTAAGAATATCTTTATCTTAGTTCACTATGTTGATGGCCTTATCTACATAGGGAATAATCCTTCTTTATTTGAAGATTTTAGAATAGTCATTATAAATGAGTTTGAAGTGATAGATTTGGGACAAATGCATTACTTTCTTGGTATAGAAGTATGGAAAAACAAAGATGAAATCTTTATGTCTCAAAAAAAAAATTCTTCAAATATCCTACAAACATTTTAGGTGAAGAGTTGCAAACTAGTTTCAACACCTATTGAATTTGGACTTATATTGTCTAGTTTAGATGTGTCAGATCCAGTGAACCCCACTCTATATAGATAGCTAATTGGAAGCTTGATCTACTTAACTACTACTCATCCAGATATCACATTTGTAGTGAGTTTGATCTCTATGTTCATGTCAAAACCTAAGGAAACACATTGGAGTGCAGCTAAAAGGATTCTTAGATATGTTAGAGGGACATTGAGTTATGGTCTTGTAGACACCCTAAAATGGGCAGGCTTGCAACTTTACATTAAAAACACTAATTTTCATCTATTAATTAATGGTTTTTTAATCATTAATTAATCATCTATTTTCTTCCAAATTCATTCCCCAAATCATCTAATCCAATTCTCAAAATTAATTAAATAATTAATTTTATTTAATTAATTAGCTTTAATTGATTAATTATCATTAATTAATTAATTAAACTCAATTTCCTATAGTTTAAATCCAAATATTTAAACATACTAATTAAATTCTTCCAATTAAATTAATTTAATTTCATCAAATAAAGCAATTCTTAATAAAAAGAATTCAGTTATCTCACATGTTGAAAACAATTATTAAATAAATGAATTAAATATTCATTTATCTTCAAAGAGATAACTCCAATTAGATCACATGGGTTACTCCACCCATCTCTCCAGTCCACATGGGTAACTTCACCCACCTCTTTAGTTCAAAAAGGCAACTCATAATTAGCTCTTCAGTTAACCAAACTCTATCTCCTTTTCACCAAATAAAGAGGTGGAGTTTACTGAGGACCTCTCCTGTTCCTTTTGATCTCAACCATTAATCTCTCTATCTTTGGTATTGATCTCAACCGTTCATATCATCACCAATTCCTATATAATAAACCCTTCACAACCATTTGAAGGGTCCAGGATTTCAAGCTCTTGTGCACCATTACTCCGTCAGTTTGGTTCTAGCATTCAAGCCATCTTGCGACCACACACACACATTTCAATTATCAAATTCTCGATGCTTCTCAAGTCATAGAGGTTTCCCCACCAATACTGAGCATCAAGAACAGTGTTTCAGAAGGAGTAGAGAGAAACAATAGAAGCTTCAAGAATCATGGGGTTTGCATTTATTTGTCTTCCTTTCTCTTGCTTGTACATTGTATTGCTCACGTTTTTGTTATTCATTTAGTAGCCACTATATCATTGATTTGCATTCATTTGTGAAACCTTTGCTACTAACCCTCACCTTTGGAAAGCTGTGGGAATCAGAGAGAGGCGTACATTTTGGTGAACCCAACATGAAATAAATAGCCCAAATATCTCTTGCAAACAAAGAAATGAATTGATCAACCACGGCCGTACAGTCATAAATTTAAAAATCGCACTTTTCTTTGACATTTGTACTATTTTTCAATTGTTGGTATTTTACCACAATCGACTGGTTTAATACCACAATTGATTGCAGGCTTTCACAGTTACTCTGTCCATTTCTTGTCTTCTGACTTCTGGTATTTTGCTGCAATCGCCCAATCTATGCCGCAATAACAAGAATTTTGCCACATTTGTCTGATCCATGTTGCAATCGACAACATTTTACTGCAGTTGCCATTTAATTACTGTAATCGACAGAAGTTTGTTGTTGTTGCCATTTATTTACCGCAACCGACAAAAGATTACCGCAATTGCAGGAAGATTGCCGCAATCGCAGGAAATATTGCAAATATTAGATCCAAGTCTTCTACCCATTTGTTTCTAAATTGACATTCTTTTCAGTTTCTGTGTAGGATTGGATCAAAGTCATCCAGGACAGAGGAAGGTAAGTTTTGGTAAGCATCATTTCATTATTTCAAAATTTCACATATTCTCATTTTGTAAATAATCTTTTTTGGTACTAACTTGTTTAAACAACACAAACTAAAAGGAATTCATTTGTCAATTTTTGTTTAAAAAGAACAGTGCTTGCAAAACTTATCACACCTCATATTTTAGATTTGGGCTTAAAATTGACGTGAGGATTAAAATTGAACAAAGGAAAAAAATCTTTCAATTTGGTGCATTAAAAACTGAACAAGCAATCAACACCTACTTTTGGACTTAAAATTGAACATTCGTGCTTGTATGGTGGTGTAGCTTAGTTCACATTTCAAAATTTGGAGCTTAATCATTTTACCTTGTGTCTTGAGTTTTGTGTGCACTTGCACAAATTGTTACATTACAAACCTTTTTTTTTTATTTTTTAGAAAGGCCTGTCCAGGGAATGCGCTTCTTCCTCGGAGAACGACCTTAAATTGGTAATCCTTTCGATCGGTATATAAATAAGGCATGAACCAAAGTTTTGTCTTATCTAGCCAAGCTCAGGCGAGGCATGTTGATGATAGTCTGGATCGGGTGAATATCCCTAAGGAGCCAGTGTGATCAATTAGTCTCTTAAGTGAGTCACGCACGTACAAACTGATTGGAGAGACACCACAGACCCTTACTACAACCTTGATTAATTAGAGGCCAACATGTTTTACCTCCAAATAGATACCTTATTATAGTGCAAGGGGTTGTAGAATTTCCCCCCAAGATTCCCAACATATGTGTCCCATGGTGTTTATGTAGTGATAGAGATCTTCACTCCATAGCAACAATACCTGGAAATGGCAAAAACACGGGCACCTACGTTGTGGACCTTCATGTCCTAGTAGAGTGACAATTGTTGTGTGAGTTAATAGACATTCAAGCATTGGGCCTATAACATTGTATTTTGAAGCCAATTTGACCTAGATTAATCTAATTGTTTATTGTTGAGACCTCGTGATAACCTTGCAACGTGAAAAAGTTGTAGAACATACACAATTTCAGTCTTCATTCTTCAAAACACAGTGTCTATTGTGCTTGTTCCTTTGATCAGTTTCTAAAAATGCAAAACAAAACATCCAAACTATCAAAATGAGTCAAACATATTAAAGTCTAGGGTTGTCAGCGTCAACTATCTTGCAAATCAGAAGGATTATGTGATAGACTACCATGATCAACCAGTTATTTTACCGTAATTGGTGAAATTGTACCACTTTTTGACCAGAGAAACTATATTCTTGTTTTGACCTAAAACCTTGAAAGAATTCTTTATTTGGTGTCCAAAACTAGTGTTTATCCTACGAAAATGTGAAGAACATTGTATGAATCTCTAAACATTAAAGATTACCCTCTCTCTATAAAGCATGATTATTGTCAAAAACATTGTTAATTCAAAAGCTCAGACTCGAAGTATCTTGATCTCATCTTATCAAACATCATCTTTTTCAAATTGACTTTGTCCAAGACAAAGGTTGGAAAATCTTATCTTTTATCATCACCATTTTGAGATCAAGTTATATCAAAATCTGTCCTTAGAATTACCCTTGTCCAAAACATAACTCAGACTTTTCTTAGAAAGGATCCTTTTTTTTTTTTGCTTTATATCACTTGTTTTAGTTACAAAACTTGGACCACACTATGTCTCAAACACCTCATGGAGGAGCTTACACAAGGTCTAAAGCTAGAGCTCAATCTGATGAGTCATATATCAACCATTTCCCTGCTTTGGAAACAAAGCAAGAGAATTATCCCTTCATGAACACTTGTTCTGGTCTATTCATTGAACAACCCCGTGGGGCAACCTTTTTCCAAGATATCACCGAAGAAGAACTTGAAGATGTGGAACAAGATGCCTACTCTACCAAAGTAGTTGACATTTTTGCAGAGAGGAACCCTGAATGTTACTTGGCCATGCTAATAAGGAAAGGAGTAAAAATCCCCACTGAATTCAATGTATCAACTATATGGCCCGAAAACCCTCTCACAGGTCAAAACACTACTCACACTCCTCAGATACTACCTGTTCTGTCACAGATCTTTCCACCATTGGCTTTACCCACATCGACATAGACTGTATCCAATCAAACCAATGACCCAACCCAAGCCAGCACATCATCTACTCAAGGCATGAAAATATCGCAACCAAGTGCACCCATGGTCAATAATATGGCTCCACCCTTAATCTCATGGCCAACGCAATCCAACTCTCATGCTATGCCTTCCATCCCACCAAACACCAGTTTTTCTAAAACTATGCCGCTACTGTAATCTATCCACACTAGTCTTGGGATCAATACATCATGCCTGCAAGGATCCATCTCTGCAGGACCTATTTACAGTCAAGGTCCGCCCAAAGCTACATCTTTTCCCATTCTGACACCCATCCAACCTCTGCAACAGCAACCCCAGCTTTAGTTGCCTCATATCCAAACTCAACAATAGCAACCCTAGCTTCAGTTGACTCAGTTCCAACCCCCGCAATAGCAACCCCAGCTTTAATTGCCTCAAACCCAACCTCTACAACAACAACCCTAGCTTCAGTTTCCTCATATCCAACCTCCGCAACAGCAACCCCAGTTTCATACCCAACCTCCGCAACAACAACCCTAGCTTTAGTTTCCTCATATCCAACCTCTACAATAGCAACCCCAGTTTCAAACCCAACCTCAACAACAGCAATACCTACCCCAGCATTATCAACCCCAGTTTCAGTCACAATAGCAAACACTTCAAAACCCACCATGGACTACTCATGTCCCTACAGTTACAAATCACTCGGTGGGGAATTAATATCAAGTCCCTAAGATGAAATCCTTTGTTCCTCCTCAAGGGACACAGAGGCATAGCCTCATACCCACCACGGCACAAAGGAATGTCTACACGCATCAGCCACAATATCAAATGGACATGCTAATGCAACAAATGCAAACCCTTCAAACCCAAATGATGGATATCTAAAATCAGAGGCAAACTAAATCCTATACTGAAAATGATTTATACCCATACCCCTTTGAACATTCTCTTTAAATGTCTCCATCCCCAAACCACTTCTCAGTGCCAAAATTTGACAAGTATAGGGGCAGCACCAACCCTATTGAGCATATATGAGAGTTCTTTGCTAGTTGCGTCGAAGTCGCTCATGATGAGACATATCTAATGTGACTGTTCCCATAAATTTTAGCCAGACCAGCAATGGAATGATTCTCACATCTACCTCATGGTATCTAGTCTTGGGGAGAATTGGCTGAAAAGTTCATAGCCCACTTCCATCATAACATCGAGCACAAGGTCAGCATCAAGGACCTTTGCGACATTAAACAGAAAGATGGAGAGTCTTTTGTGAAATTCCTATAGAGATGGAGGAACACGGAAAACCGTATAACATATGATGTACCTAAACAAGACTTAATAGTCATGTTTGTTGACAATCTGATCCCAGACATGTCATTCACAACAAAGCTATAGTTAGCTCTAAACTTCGTACAACTCATCGAAAGAGGAGTTCGTTGCGATCAGAACTTGGTCAAAAGAGGAATCCTTGCAGATCCTACACAAACAAACACAAATAAGAATGCAACAGAAAAAGCTAAGTGGTGGAACAAGAACAAAAATGTCACTAGCGATTGTGTCATTAATGTAAAAATGGTCAACTACACGCAACCCAAGGTGTCACTACAAGGCATACCTGTTGCAAATCAAAACCCCATAGGGCCCACTCAACAAGAATACACCCAAAACCAACCTCCCCCTGTACAAGTAGCTGTTGTGTCAAACAATCATCAATAGAATCAACGCAAACCACGGTTTCAATTCCAACAATGAGATTTCACACCATTGGGAGAACCAATAGAGTCATCTTTATGTAAACTGATACAATCAAACACTATCACTCTCCCAGAAATCAGAGACTTTGAACAAGAGGAAAAAAACTGAGGTGGTATAATGACAAAGACTTCTGTGAGTTTCATCGGGTCAAGGGGCACAAAATAACCAACAGCTACCGATTGAAGCATGCTATTCAGGATCTGATTGACACAAGGATCATTGATGTGATGAATACTCAAAATAAAGGCACAACTGATCACACCATTTTCAATGATACCTTCCGTGATCACAACAAAGGAAAAGCCTCTGGGTCTAGTGGACAAACCAATAAAGTTAACTATACATATGCCAACAGCGACAATGTCATAAAATGCATAAATCCTTTAGATAACCATGTGGCCACAATCACTATCAAGGACCAAGGTAACAATTGCACTGTAACAATGTGTCACGTTAGAGTCATCTTACAAGGAGTACCATCCTCAGCTACTACATCAGCCAATCCTATAGAAAACCCGAATCCACAAACAAGCATAGTGGACCAACTAAAACACACACCTTCCTAGATATCCATGTTTGACCTCTTGCACATATCTCTGCAACATAAACTGGCACTTGATCAAGCACTTCAAAATGCAGCTATCCCAAGGGACATAACACCAGAAAGCTTCCAAATGATGGTCAACCATATAGAAGCTAACAAACATGCCACCTTCACAGAATGTGATGTGCCACTACATAAGCCCCTGCATAATGATCCTCTACACTTGTCCAAATCCACAAAAGCGCTATCTGTAGGGTCCTTGTCAATGGTGGAGCTGGGTTAAAAATTTGTACTCTAAAGTTAATCAAGAAACTAGGCTATTCTGAATCAAGAATTGATGTCACTAGAAGGATAAATATCAGAGCATATGATGAAGAGGAAAGGTCCTCTAAAGGTATTATTATTCTACCTGTTTGCATTGGTTCTGTGGTCAAAAACACACCCTTCCAAATCTTAGACCTTGAGTTGGGATACAACATGTTATTAGGGAGACCTTGGATACATGAAATGCAAGCTGTACCATCAACATACCATCAATGCATCAAGTTCCCTCACCAAGGGGAGGAGATCATCATAGATGGAAATCCCAATCCCTTCCAATATTGTAATGCGGTCCAAATCAGCACGGATAACCAAGTACCATCGAACCAAGATGCAAGCATCCCGTCCTCGTTAGATTCAAATCCCAAAGATGTCACACGAGCAACGGGAAAGATAGTCATTAACCAGGATGCAAGTATCTCCTCCCCTTAAAATTCAAATCTTAAAGATGTCACAGAGAAAGCAGGAAAGATATCCATCATGGACAAAGGATGTGGTGAATATAGATATGAAGAGGCTTTCACCATCACGCACATGCCTCTAAGCCCCAAAACTCATGGTATGCCACAACCTGTCATTGCAATAGAAACTCGGCAGTCGGTTCTTTTTAGATGTCCACCCACAACCTTTGTCCGATGGGGGGACATAGCAAAAGAGAATCTTTTTGAGCAAGACATCAATACCTAGTTATACAAAGACTCCCTTGAGATAGTCTGACCACCCCTACCTTTGGTAAACTATGGTAACGGTTACATAATGATACAAATATTTGGGTATGATGCTACAACCAAACTGGGGGCAAGGCAACAGGGCATATATGAATTGCCTCTCCCACCAACCCAAAGAAACACTAGAGGTTTGGGCTATGGACAACAAAGCACTAGTTTGGTGATCCAAGACATACAAGTCAATCAAGAGAAAGTAGTAGAGATGCATCAGGGGCACAACACTGAGCATGTCCTAATAAGCAACATATTAGCGCAGTTGTTGCCCATCGAAGAGGGATCCACACAATCCCAAATAAACCTAAACTTAGCAATCGACGATACCCAAGGAAGTGAGACATCATAGGAACATTCCATTGAGATTGACTCCAATGAGTATGAGTGGAGATCCCTCCATGACTCTGAACCATCAATCCCTTACTTTTTCCCTCAAGTTGATATTATCATAAACCTATTAGACCTATTTGAACAACTGACCATTACCGAACAACCCTGTATAGACAGACATATCATTCATCAGACCTCAAGTGGTGCATCTTAAACACAATCCAATTTCGTAGGCACCATATCAGTAGTCCCATTCAGTCAACCCAAGCCAAACAGTAGTGAAAGTTTCTATCTTGTACACCCTAAGCTTATAGAGTGGGATCAACAAGGACCACCTAATCTTGATGTCTTTGAAAATGATGAGGCAATAGATCATTTCATGGGACTAAGGGAAGGCATTCCGTCAGGAGATCACAAGGAAGGATTCTCTATCAACCTAGACAGAGCAGCATACTTCGGGGAGGAAGCTCCTCTTTCCAGTCCACAAATGAAAAAAGAACAAAAGAATAAAAAGCTAAAATAAGACGTATCTTCTAGAAAAAACCTCACAGAGGTGCTAGAAGATGGAAAGAGAGAACTCGTTCCCTTAACAGAGGAGAAATCAACATTGTTAGCCAACGAGACAGAGGAAATCAACTTGGGGGATGACAAGAACCCAAAGAACATCTACTTGGCAAAATCTCTCACCCCTGAGGAGAGAGAACAGTTCATCAACTTCTTCAAAGAAAGAATGATCAATTTCACATGGTCTTACTTAGATATGCCAGGTTTAGATCCAGAGTTGGTGCTACACCACCTCCCATTGCTACCAAATTCTAAACCTGTCAAACAGAAGCTAAGAAAGATGCATCCTCACATTGCGTTGTTAGTCAAGGCAGAACTAAAAAAGCTCCTAGATGCCAAATTCATCAGACCTATACCATATGTGGATTGGATATATAATCTAGTAACAGTTACAAAAAATAGTGGTCAAATACAAATTTGCACAGACTTCCGGGATCTCAACATAGCATGTCCCAAAGATGACTTTCCTTTACCAAACATCGATATGATAGTGGACCTAACTGCAGGGCATGAAATGCTGTCACTTATGGATGGCTTCTCAGGTTACAAACAAATAAGGATAGCACCAAAGGACCAACACAAAATGGATTTCACATGTCCATGGGGAACATATTGTTGGAATGTCATGCCATTTGGTTTAAAGAACGCTGGAGCAACATATCAGAGGGCAATGACAACCATATTTCATGATCTTATACACAAGACAATGGAAGATTATGTGGATGACATACTAGCAAAGTCCATACTTCGAAAGGATCATTTACAGGTTTTGGGACCCATCTTTGATAGAATGGAGGAATTCAAAGTCTGACTAAATCCAA
>MU228436.1:2515841-2527203 GCA_018584345.1 Thuja plicata
GATAGAATGGAGGAATTCAAAGTCTGACTAAATCCAAAAAAGTGTGCATTCGGTGTCACAGCGGGAAAATTACTAGGGTTTATAGTATCACACAGAGGAATTGAAGTGGATCCAGCAAAGGTCAAGGAAATATTGGACATGCCTCCACCATCGAACCAAAGACAACTAAGAGGGTTACAAGGAAGGCTCCAATCGATAAGACGCTTCATAGCTCAACTGGTAGACAAGTGCCACCCATTCCAACATTTATTGCATAAAGATATCAAGTTCATATGGACAGAGCAATGTGAACAAGCATTTCAAATATTCAAAAACTACCTTCTTAAGTCTCCTATATTGGTACCACCAGTACAAGGTAGACCATTGCTTCTATATATCTCAATGATGGAATCATCGTTAGGGGTCATTTTGGCACAACATGATGATGCAGGAAAGGAGAGGGCCGTCTACTATCTAAGCACGACTTTGGTTAGATATGAGCTAAACTACACACCAATTGAGAAGTCATGCCTGGCAGTGGTGTTCGCTTCCAAAAAGCTAAGACACTACATGTTGAGTCACCAAATGAAATTGGTTGCACATATTGATCCTCTCAAGTACCTCCTGAGAAAAGCAACACTCACAGGATGAATAGCCAAGTGGGTAATGATCTTAAGTGAGTTTGACATTGAGTATGTAGATAGAAAGGCTATCAAGGGACAAGTGATCGTCGATCAACTAGGAGAGGCACCGATTCAAGACCACCAGCCTATTATCTTTTATTTTCTTGATGAATCTATCATGACACTACAACCGGTGATTGAAATATGGAAACTTTATTTTGATGGATTGCGTACAAACCATGGAGTGTGGGCAGGGATAGTTCTTATCACCCCAGATCATGATACAATCCCAAAGTCTTTTAGACTTAACTTCCCGTGCACCAACAACATAGTAAAATATGAGGCACTGGTAATTGGTCTAAAGATAGCAATCCAATGGAGAATCAAGAACCTAAAGGTCTTTGGAGACTCACAGCTGGTCATTAGTCAAGTCAATAATGACTACATGACCAAAGATTAAAATCTCATACCTTACAAAGCACAGATGGAAGGACTGTGCACCATGTTTCATTACATTCTCTTCAAGCAAGTCCCAAGAGCACAGAACAAAGCGGAAGATGCGATGGCTGCCATAGCATCACTAATTGATATGCTAGGTAACGATACCAAATTCTAGTTTCTAGTGGAGCAACTCTTGGTCCCATCACATCAGGCATCTACCACAGAATCAGCGTGTGTCCTTGTTGGTCCTGAATCCCTATGGTACCAAGATGTCTATAGCTATCTCCAAAACAACGTCTTAACTCCAAACCTATCTAGGAACCAGAGAAAAGCCCTCATCTGACAAGCCTCTAGGTATACAATCCTCTCTACCACTCTATATAGATGAAGTCTTGATGGAACATTACTACAATGTCTCACTTCCATGGAATCCCAGAAAGCTTTGTACGAGGTACATGAAGGAATATGTGGAACCCACGGAGGTGGAAACAGCTTAGCTAAGAAAATAATCTACATGGGATACTATTGGCCCACAATAGAGATAGATGCACACAAGCACATTCAAAGGTGTAGACAGTGTCAAATTCATGGAGACCTCATCCATGCACCAGCCCAGGAATTGAATCCCATCACATCACCATTGCCATTTTCAATGTGGAGATTTGACTTAGTGGGTAAGATAACACCTTCTTCAGCAAACGGACACAAGTACATCATAGCAGCAATGAAGTACTTCACAAAGTGGGTTGAATAAATTCCCCTCACTTACATCACTGGAAAACAGATAGCAATGTTCATGCTTAGTCACATCATCTGTCAATACGGGATCCCCCAAATAATCTTGACAAATCATGGTACACCTTTCCAGAATAGGGATGTTGAAGACCTGTGTGAACAGTTTTGCATCAAACAAGGATTCTCATCATTTTACTACCCTCAAGGGAATGGCCAAGCTGAAGCTACAAACAAAATGATCTTGAAAATCTTGAAAACAATAGTAAACAAATCAAGGCAAGACTAGAATTTACAGCTTAGTCCCACATTATGGGCATACAGAACTAGTGTGAGACCACCAACAGGAGCAACTCCTTTCTCCCTAGTCTATGGAACAGAGGCGGTATTACCCCTTGAAGTGGAAATCCCATCCCTGAGAATATCATTGAAGAATCTGGTTTCAGACGAAGACTATAGAGTGGCACAACTCAGTGAGTTAGAACTACTAGACGAAAGAAGGTAGCATGCCTTCGACCACTTACAAGGCTATCAGAATCACCTTAGAAGGAACTATCAAAAGAAGGTGAAGCCATGAACATTTGAGGTAGGAGACCTTGTCCTCATGGAAAATCAAAAGAATCAAGCAAAGCAAGTCAAACCTGGTAAGTTCGAGCCTAACTGGCTAGAACCATTTGTTATTGTCAGCTCTACTCAAAGTGGGGCATTCATACTAACAACACCAGAAGGAGATCAGCTCCTTGGATACATCAACAGTATGCACCTAAAGAGGTTCTACCCTTAAAGGTCTCTATGGTTAAGGCATTCATCTACACATCCAAAAAATACCAAAAAAATCAAAAAAATACAAAAGTGACCTTGGTGAAAACCTGGCAAACAGGCACCTTGGCGACAACAAAAAAAAGAAAAAAAGAAAAAAAAGTAAAGAGAAAACAAAATCACTGTCTTAGTGAAAACCTAGCAATCAGGCGCTATTGAGTAGGTACCTTGGTGAAAACTTGGAAAACAGGCGCCAAGTGTTCAAATCCAGCTTCACCATCAATGAGCTCCAAAATCTTGAGCACACTTCAAAATGCAAGACTGACTACCCAAGCAATATCCAGAAGCACAATCTAATATGAGCACAAAGCACTTACCCATGGTTACTTATTGGTCCACCAAACTAGGGGGCGATTCCAGAAAGTTCTGAAAAAATCCTAAAAAGATCAAAAACCAAGAGAAAATCAATCTTCATCAAAAACATTCAAAAAATTGCAAAAATCCCAAAGCAATAAAACCAACTCGGTTATCAGGAAAGCAAGGGGCAAGCACACCCAGTCAATCAATTGTCATAATCATCAGCTTTGCAAATCAGCATTAGGTCCATCTGACACAGCTTGATCAGCTGCCAAATTGATCAAATCAAAAACTATCAATCAAAATTGTCACAATCATGAGCTTTGCAAACAAGCATTTTGGCACATCTGACATAGCTTGATCAGCTGCCAATATGATCAGAGAAATCAAATTTATCAATCAATATTGTCATAATCATGAGCTTTGTGAACATGCATTTGTCCCATTTGACATAGCTTAATCAGCTACCAACATGATCAATCAAATCAAGCCAATCAAGCCTATCCAAAGAGTTGACCCAATCAAGAGAATCCAACTGCATTGAGGTACCACACAACAAATGTTGACTAGGTCAGTCAAGTCGATCAGATGTCAGTCTATATTTTGGGGTTATGTTCTTATGCTACTCTAGGATCCACCAAATGAGGAGAGTAGCTATGATAGATCATGACTTATTTTCTTTGATTGTTGTTTGTTGAATGTTCACTTTGATTTCAGGGCCATGATAATTTAGGATAAATGTGGTAGGCACTGTCACTTATCTAGCAGCCACGCAGTTCCATGATCTGAGATTAAACCTAGGAAAGAATTGGACATTCCTTCTCTTTTATTTTTGCTTGTTTGGTTTATAGAATCAAGAGCTTGCAGCACTATTCAGATGGACTTTTAATCCTTTGGAGTTCTATCTTGGTTTCTATGGTCTTTCCCTTTATGTTGCAAACAATAGCTCATGATACTATCCAGATGGACTCTAGGGGCGTAGGAGTTCTATCTTGTTTGCTTGGCTTTCCCTTTCAGAAATCAAGAGCTCATGATGTTATCCAGATGGACTCTGGGTGCATAGGAGTTCTATCTTGGTTTCTTTGTTTTAGATTAACTCAAAGGACAATCAGTATCCAGATGGTCAATATCTGGGTACTCTTGGCTCTCTTTCTTTTAAACAAGGGAACATAGTTGAATCTAGATGGTCAATATTTGGGTGCACTATGGGTCTCTTTCTATTCAATCTCTCTACTCCTTCCGCAATCAAGAGTTCATGGTGGTATCCAGGTGGTATGTGATCTGGATTATTCAATGCTCTTCCAGAATATCAGAAAATATAAAAAAGATGCAATGATGATAATTATTCGAAATAGGGGCAGCAACTTGGGACATTCATCCTTTCTATTAGATCATATCTATCCACAAAATGCAAAAAAATAGAAGAAACTTTTCTATCATTACATTCTATTGGACCAATATCAGAGCACATCTATCCAAACTAACTTCTTTCTAACTAACACATGCATTACTCAGATATTTTATGCATAATAGATTACATTCATTCCATTAAGTACATCAGAAAAAAGGAAATAAACATGGTAGTTGCATACATGCTACAACATAAAATCACATGCATCCATAAAGAATCTCATATAAACATGCATCTCATTTTGCACCATCCTGCATAACAAGTCAGTATCATAGAAAAGTAAACCATCCATATACGAGTCTGCATAATAGAAACACATTGCATATACATATCATCATCTAATCATGTAGAATCATACATATAGAAATTAAAACCATTGCACATCATATCAGAACAAGCTGCATCTCATATAAATAAAAATATCTGAGTACTATGAAGGGTCGCAAGCCTGATCAAAGAAGGTAATCAACATGTATATCAATAAATATCAGTGTATCAGGATACAAAAAAAGGTACTACTCAGAGTGTATACAATGGTATCACAGCAAAAATGGTACATCATACATAATGGAATCAGCATATGTTGCCCCCACCCTCGCTAGCAGGTGGATGAGGGGGTGGCATATCATAAGGTGGTCTATGAGAAGAATTGGGCGCTCCAATACCACTACTCTGGGACCGCTGGGCTCGGCTCAATCTCTAGGAAGTGGTGTAGCTAGGCACTCACTGCTCTGCTAGAACTGCACCCTCATAATGCCATCTCCAGTAATCTATCTCCCTCTGAGCATATTGCCCAGATTTGTAGTATCTATCCAAAATATCTCTCTGACCAACATCCTATACAATGTCAATGAATGTGCAGACCTCGGTCCGAGCTTGTCACTCTCTAGACTCCGCTGTTGTAACCCAAGCCTCTAAAGCAGTAACACGTGCATCAGATAGGGTAAGTCAGGCCTGAAGGTCCCGAGCCTATTGGGTCAGGCGCTCCACCTCAGAAGGATCATCATCCATCCCACTCATGGCTACATCCATGTCTCCCTCCTCTGCCTCTCTTCCCAGCCCCTCACATCACCTCTGCCTGACAACCATGGAATCATCCTCACTCTCGAAGCTCTCCCTACTGCTACCACTCTCCCCCAAGGACCCTATCTTAGCACTCTCCTTGTCTAGAGTCTCCACATCTATATCTGCAAGCTCAACATCCACCTCCTCAATCACCACCCTATCCTCCTCCCTGGGAGCCAAAACTGTTGTAGTCCACCTACGTACTCTACGCACCAACTAGGGTGCCTCCTCCTCTAAAGCCTCCTCCTCATCCAAAATGGTGCCCAACCCAACTCAAGACTGAACACCACTCCGACCACCTCCCATCCACACTACACCTCCACCACCCCCGGGACCAGGATCATCTTCTCCATTGTCACCTCTCCCTTGTCCTCCCTCCCTCCCACCATCATCACCTCTCCCTCATCCACCATCCCATCCACCATCCCTCCCTCCCCATCCACCACCCCTCCCTCCATCATGGCCTCCCCTGCCGCATCGTACCTATCGAGCCCTCCGCATGATAGTCCTGGGAACAAGACATGAAACATCTGTCAAGGCAATAGGATGATGCTACAACCAATGGGCATCATACTGTGGATTAGTGTCTGCAAAAGATAAATCAACTATCAGTACTAGAGCAGATATACACAAGTATCAAACCTAGATATGAGCACAAATCAGAGAGTAGAAAAGAAGTACATAAGAAATCACATAAAAGACAAACCTGGGTCAACAGTAGTAGAATGCCAGGTCCATGCTACAGGAGACAGTCCTAAAAACTCAGTGTGAGCAGCATCAAGTGACACTACAGCACCCCAGACACGAGCATCCCTTGATCGCCAAGCAAAATAGGCATATGAATCTGAGACATCCTATTGCTCGCCAAACTATCGTAACACCTTGTCGGTGTTATGGAAATCAATCATGTGTACATGGTCACTAACGCGACCAATCAAATATCTCCGCTATCTATAAAAAGGAAGATGGATATCCTCACCATCTCAAACAGGACAATCTCGGTAAGGTCTCCAGATAAAATATGGAATCATGTCCAACTGCTATCGCCAGTAAGAAAGATGACCCATATGGGTCTGAACAATCACACCATCATACATATATACATATGGCCTATCAGCCGGGAGAGCACGGGCACCTACAGGATGGCAAACAACTATATGCTCCCATGCCCAAATTTGCAATAATGTGGCGCCAAAACCCAGTGACTTACCATCAGGGTAAGCCACATACATCATATGAAAATGCATGTGGGCCAACATGCATGGGCCCCATGCAAAGACAGTATGGTCTCGGACCATACTCTAGAGAACACTACCAAACCCTACATAAAAACCACGCTGACCACGATCGGGGCAAAGGATCCCACAAATCAAACTACCCAGCAATGTGGATAGTCTATCTAAGCCAAGTCTGAATCTCGACCATAGAATTTCGTAACCTCCGGCAAGCCCAAGCTGATCCCAGGGCAGCCTAGTAAGCTCAGTCAAAGCAGTCACACCAGTGCGGGTGGAATACTCCACCAACTCGCCCTGGATAGGGAGTTGGAGGATGCGATATACATCCTCCAAAGTAACAGTGCACTCCTCAGTGGGCAACCAGAAAGTACACGTCTCCGAATGCCATCGCTATACAAGAGCGGAGATCAGACCCCTGTTGGTCGTGATCTCAAGCATATAGCAGATCCAATATAATCCTATGTCATGAAGTACTTACCTCTCATCCTCTAACAACTAAAATCTGTACACGAGTCCTGCTGGCCTCGACTCTCGACACTGCAAGATGTGCCCAACAAACTGCACATAGTACAAAAATAGAAAATTATCAGTCTCAGATATTGAGGAATGTAACAAAAGCTAAAAAAAGACAAATAACTGACAAAGACATCAGGAATACAGTGTTAAAAACTCGATTGCGACATTAAACATGGTCAACTACGTTACTTTTATGCGAATGCGGCACCTGAACTACAAGTGCGCTACTCAAACAGCAATTGCGGCATTTTACAAAGGCAAATGTGGCACTTTTATCAATTGTGGCTTAGAACCAGCAATTGCGGCATTTAAACCGCAATTGCGGCAAAACCACAGGTGATTGCAGCAAAGGCATAAAATTTTCAAAAAAGTACAAAATTTAAAAACAATAAATAACGTAATAAATGACATGCAAAGCGAGGAAACTCACTGGACGTCTAGATCCAACAGGTCACCGGTACGAACGGACTCAATCAGAAATGTGAACAACACCTGGAAGACCCGCCATCACTCGAAAACAGGAAGAAAAGGAAGCAGAAAGCAATAAACAAACTCACCAAGAAGATAGGAGCTCCAAATCACAAAGTGACAAATGAAGAGCTCTCTCAACTACTTATAGGGGTTCTAAACAACCCTAATTTCACCCATGAGCTCCAAAATTTCTTCCCGGTCCCCGGAAACTTTATAGGTCAATTACAGGGACATTTTAAAGTATTTTTCAGATCCGTCAGCTACCCAGTTTCACAATTTGCAATTTCAACAAATTAACACTCGTCTCGCGACTTTTCGCTCAAATTTGTTGAGGGGGCATAAATACACCTCCTAAATGCTGGGGTAAGCTGGGGCCAAATCAAAGAATCTTTGACACACTGCGACAAGTCACATCGCATCAAAGAGGGGGAAATGTAGACACCCTAAAATGGACAGGCTTGCGACTTTACATTAAAAACACTAATTTTCATCTATTAATTAATGGTTTTTTAATCATTAATTAATCATCTATTTTCTTCCAAATTCATTTCCCAAATCATCTAATCCAATTCTCAAAATGAATTAAATAATTAATTTTATTTAATTAATTAGCTTTAATTGATTAATTATCATTAATTAATTAATTAAACTCAATTTCCTATAGTTTAAATCCAAATATTTAAACTTACCAATTAAATTCTTCCAATTAAATTAATTTAATTTCATCAAATAAAGCAATTCTTAATAAAAAAGAATTCAATTATCTCACATGTTGAAAACAATTATTAAATAAATGAATTAAATATTCATTTATCTTCAAAGAGATAACTCCAATTAGATCACATGGGTTACTCCACCCATCTCTCCAGTCCACATGGGTAACTTCACCCACCTCTTTAGTTCAAAAAGGCAACTCATAATTAGCTCTTCAGTTAAACAAACTCTATCTCCTCTTCACCAAATAAAGAGGTGGAGTTTACTGAGGACCTCTCATGTTCCTTTTGATCTCAACCGTTCATCTCCCTATCTCTGGGATTGATCTCAACCGTTCATATCATCACCAATTCCTATATAATAAACCCTTCACAACCATTTGAAAGGTCTAGGATTTCAAGCTCTCGTGCGCCATTACTCCATCAGTTTGGTTCTAGCATTCAAGCCATCTTGCGACCACACACACACATTTCAATTATCAAATTCTCGATGCTTCTCAAGTCATAGACACTACCCCGCCAATACTGAGCATCAAGAACAGTGTTTCAGAAGGAGTAGAGAAAAACAATAGAAGCTTCAAGCATCATGGGGTTTGCATTTATTTGTCTTCCTTTCTCTTGCTTGTACATTTTATTGCTCACGTTTCTGTTATTCGTTTAGTAGCCACTATATACTTGATTTGCATTCATTTTTGAAAACCTTTGCTACTAACCCTCACCTTTGGAAAGCTGTGGGAACCAGAGAGAGAGGCATACAGGTCTCAAATTTCAGCATTCAGAGGATACTAGATTGGTTGGGTATATAAATTCTGATTGGGCAGGTTCTAGAGATGATAGGATGTCTACTTTTGGTTACACTTTTAGCCTTGGTTCTAGAGTATTCTCTTGGAATTCCAAGAAACAACCCACAATATCACTTTCTACAACCGAGGCAGAATACAAAGTCGCAACTTCAGTATCTTGTCAAGTTGTATGGTTGAGAAGACTACTATAAGACTTACACCAAATTCATAATGAACCTACCTTGTTGTATTGTGAAAACAAGAATTCCATACAAATGACAAAGAATCTAGTATTTCATAGTAGAACCAAACATATTGAGATACAACATCACTATATCAGGGAATTGGTTCAACAAGGTTTGATTGAAATTGTGTACTGCAGTATAGAAGATCAGATTAGAGATATCTTCACAAAGGCTCTAGCTCGTTAAAGGTTTTAGAAGCTCAGATATCTACTTCATGTTATTCTCAATGGTCTTTATGGGGGAGAATGATATAATTAACTCTCATTGGGCAATCTTTCTTGACTTTGGGGCAGCCTTTCTTGATTATGCAGTCTCATATTAAGTATATGGTTGTGTATATTTAAGTTTGTAGTTGATAGTTGTAGCTCTTTATGATTGTAGTTGTATTGTTGGTGAATATGGTTGAAACCCATAATATCACCTCTTTTTTAGTTTTCTATATAATGGATTCCGTGCCTATCATTTCAGCAAGGCAATTTCGGCTTTTACATATTTGTTTGTTTTATTATCAATAGATCATTGATTCAGTTGCCTTAAAGGTTTCCTCTTGTGGATGGTTGGGTTCCTTTTCGATTGATTGGTGATGATGGTTGTGGCTAAGTTTCTTAAGAGGGTGTTATTTGATGATCTTATCCCTTCTTCTTCCCCTCTTATGTTCAAGTTCCTTTCCATTGTTGATTTGAAATCTCTCAAAGCAGATTGTTGGTGGTCTCTGAATGTCTTGTGGTTGTGGGTAGCAGGTTGTGTGTGTCTTTCAAGGATGGAATATAATGTGTATATGATGATATTATTTTTCCATTAGTATAATCACTTAAAAACATAGATAGAAAGCATTACCGGCAGACAGCATGCATTACCGGTGAAATGCAAGCATACCCGATAGAACAAATATTTTTGAGAAAAAATGCTAAGTATTAAAGTGACAAGCATCACCGGCGACCACAAGCATCACTGGCAACCACAGGCATCACCGGTGAACACAAACATTACCGGCGACACAATTTTTAGAACTAACCTGACAGGAACAGAAAAAGCATACCCGATGACCAGTTCAAGAAAGGAACACCGATGATCAAGAAAACCGACCATCAGAACCGACAGACAGATCAAGAACCCGCAAATTGTGGATCTGAGTTTTACACGACGGTTAAAGCAATTTAATTCTATTTATAGTTTTTTTTATTTTAAATCAGAATTTGATGGTCATGCAAGCTTTATGAAAATGCTTTAAAGCATCCTAACAGATCAAAAGCATATCTAACTAAAGATCAAGGTCAAGTTGTAAACCTTGGATCTAGAGTTAACTTGCACTACATGAATCAAGAATTGAACCTAAATTTGTATAAATAGATTTTCATACTCAATTGTGAGTACATGAATTCCTTATTATTGATAGCCATGAAGAGCATCTAAGGAGCAGAAGGAAGAATTCATGCAAAGATCAGAAACAAAGTATATCAGTTATCAAGAACACACAGAGGCTACTGACGAGCAGATAAAGGTATTATTCAATCATAGAAGGATGATTACTAATATGTATGAAGCTTTATAGGTTCTGTTATCAGCAATTGAAGATTACATTTATCATCAGATCAAAGACTTATGTAGTTGCATTCTAACAAGTGCATCACATCTAAAATCCTTTTGTAGAAGGTGGACTTAACCGTTCTTTCCAAATCTCTTAACAGAGTGCACACTTAACAGTGTTGCTAAAGCTTCAAACAAAGTAGATATTAATAGGTCTCCAATGTAATACTCTTGATAGGGTAGGTCATTAGAAGTGACCAAATTGTAAGCCTTAACCAGCCCCTTCTTATCTGTAGACAGTAAAGTTTTGTGGGTAACAATCCCCACCGCAGTTTTTACTTCCTTAACAGGAGTTTTTTGCGATATCATATCTTGTGTAATGTGTTATCTATTTTCATGAATGTTTCTATTATTGTTACATATCAAAAGAATGTATGATATGATTTCATATGCATAAAGAAAGATGAACATTTAGATAAGATAAAATTACAAACTGATGACTAAGG
>MU228436.1:2529590-2553578 GCA_018584345.1 Thuja plicata
ATGTGTTATCTATTTTCATGAATGTTTCTATTATTGTTACATATCAAAAGAATGTATGATATGATTTCATATGCATAAAGAAAGATGAACAGTTAGATAAGATAAAATTACAAACTGATGACTAAGGTTTAATGGGCTAACCAAGAAAAGTTTTAGAGGTACTGATTCACCCCTTCCCTCTCAGTACATCATCTCAATATAATTCCAATAGTATATGTCCTTCTGTCCCTTTTACTCATGTTCAGTGGCTTTCTATCTTCTTTATTGTTCTTTTGTAAGGGATTATAGGACTGTGGTGGTGGTGCTCTTGGAAGTGCTTGGGGTGAAGCGCTATAAGAGGATGGGCGTTGTTGTGTCTTCCCTCTCTCCCACCGTGTCACCTCATTGGATCCCTTCTCTCTTTCTTTGTGATTTGGTGGTAAGCAAGGTGCTCTTGGTTGTATGTTTGTTGGATGAGGATGGTTGTGACATTTTTTAGGGGTGGAGCATTATTGTGTTCATGGCCATCCTTTTCTCCTTTCTATACTTAGTTTTTTTGTCCTGTCATCTTTCTTTGGGGTTATTATTGGTGTCTTTTTTGTTGCAACAGTTGTGGTGGAGTTGGTGTGTGAGTGTTTTAAGTGGGGGCACCAATGTGTTCACCTCATCTCTTTCTATTTTAATGGGTTGGGGCCTTTTTACATGTTGTTGTTTCGTATCTTGGCTACATCTCCTTTAGAGATAGAGGGGATTCCTTTAAAGGTGGAATGTCGGGTCACTAAGAAGTTTTTTCTTCTTGTTCTTCTTTCTCTTGTTGCTACTATAGAGGTGGTGTTTCCTCCTATAGAGGTGGAGTTAAGTGACGCAAGTGAAGGATTTTTCGGGAGCAAGGTTTCTTTATGGAAGGTTGGGGGAGCCTTTCAAAATCCAAATGGAAGGTTGGCTTTAAGGTTGAGGGGTACTTTGAAAACCCTTCTTTGTATTTCCTTAGGAAAAGGCCTACTTCAGCTCGAGCTTTGTATGTAGTTATTTTTCTAGGATGTTGTTTCTTTGTGGTTGGTTTGTAGCTGGTATACAGCTATTTTGTTTGATTGTTGTAGCTAGTGACTAGTTTGTGTTTTCTTTAGGCTGATGTCTCTTTATTGTGTGTTCGTTATTACTATGTATTGATCTATCTTCTATAGCTGTTCTATTTGGGGTTCTAGATCCCCCTCAAAAACAATTTGTAAATGGTTTCTCGTCCCTTCAAAACCTATTTTCCTCTAATAAAAAACAAGGTCAATTTGGAATACCAAAAGTATTGACCCAATTTATATAATGATTTGAAGGTTCAATATTAAAATTAATTCTTTTAAATATTTATATAAATTAATAGATTTTAAAAAAATATATAATAACTCTTCATTTTCTATATATAAAAAATCCAATTAGCCTAGGTTTAAACTCTAAAGATATTATATAAACCCTGAGTATTAAAAGCTTAAACTCTAAAGCATCAAGATCAATCTTTCAAACACAATACCTATAAACAGTGGTTGATTACATTAATAATTTCTATTTTATATGTAAACTATAAGATTCTAAAATATGCATAATTTTCTAAAGATAGACAAAAAATCACAAGCTCTCGAAATATATTATAAAGGTGAGTATCGTTGGAACTAATGTAAGCTACTAAGACATAACTTACAATAATTCACAATAAGAAATTTATGATCCATCAATGTAAAGCATGAAAACTTTACCAAAAAGAAGACCAATGTTATAATTTGTTAGTGCCATAATGAAGACATGCAAGCACTTCTATGAATTAAGCTTAAGAGATAGGTATGATTAACATCAAGCAAGAAATTAATATTACATTTTAAGATGTCATCAATCAAGTTACAATTTTACTAAGAAATAATTTACAAACTAAAAAAACTTTACATACACAAATGAACCTTGACAATATTTTATAATTGTTAGATTAGGTAACTAATAAGAAAAGACAAGTTAGAAAATGTAGCCACACAAATGATTTACATATCCCTTAAACTAAGACAAATATAGAGACATCGATATCACAAAGAGAATTTCTACTTGTAAGAACCTTCCCCAAATTTGCAAAAATAATGACTCGCAAGTACATGCATGATGATGTGAAACATTTCAACGTCATGGAAGGATTACAAAATTTGGTTTTGATGCAAAAAATCTCTCATTATTCCAAACCCTTAAAAACTCCCAATATCAATTCCTCATCAATTGATCAATGATGTAATAAGATGGGTGTATTTTATAACAAAAAAATGGTAGACAATATGTCAAAAGTGTTTCTCGAAACCATGCTTTAACCTTCACATTAATTTAACCACGAAATTAAATGTGATATTAAAGGACATAATAACTAGAGGATAGGCTACAAAAATTCCTCAAAAAGGTCTATTTCTCCTCAGAGAACTTGTATACATGAGAAGATTTATGTTTAGATTTATCCTTTAGCTAACACATGTTTAAGTATACACCATTACATTTACATCATTGCACTTATAAGGAACAAATTTCATCATCAATGTGGCTTTCTTCATCTCCTTGTACAAAAAATACATGATTAGGCACCAAAATACACACTCTAAATTCATTATTGAAAGTGAAGGGAGAAAATGAGAGTGATTGGAAAACAAAACTTGATCTTGTTATTCAATAACATGAAGAAGATTTATACAATGTGCTTGAACAATAGTTATTTTGTAAAACGGTTATGTTGGAACTGCAGACAATTATGCTATTAATGTATTATGCCAACATTCTCCTCCTTATTTCATTGATCCTATAAAAATCAAATTCACATTTCCCTAGGGACCCCCCTTAAGGCTTACATAAAAAAAATATGTTGATTACATAGCATGAATATATATTTCAATAAAATCTTCTCCTAAAGAAAAATATCTTAAAACAAGCAGGGCTCCATCAAGTTGTCACTTGACCCTGAAAAAGGTGTAGCTAAATGAGCTACATTCTTAAGCTCTTAGTACTGAAATCTTGAATCACAAAGTCTTGAATTATTGAACAATGATATGTACAAGATATGGAAAATCTCTATCGCTATCTAATGACTGTAAAAGGGTATAATTCTCAATCATATTCTCTAAATATTGTTGGACAAAAATCCATATTGAGCTCAACACAAAATCTCAAACTTGTTAGCATCAACAAAGAATCAAAACAAACAACATAAACCAAAAATCCAAAAATGTTTCTCATTCAAAACACCATCTCAAGTGAGAAGCTGACTTGAGATGATGGAAATTCCTACATCATCCAATGTCACCAACCTCCAAAAGGAACCTATTACAATTTATCCATGTGATAGCTCTAATAAATCTTTGGAGGCATTGTCAAGAATTATAATGAAAGCCTCAACTATTGTGGTTTGAATAAAACTTATAATGATCTTTTTTCTATTGTAATAATACACATCATTAAATTCAAGCCTGATATAGTCACTCCCTACTATAGTTATCCAAAATGCTATACATTCCAACTTTAAATAATGGCCACTAGTATATATAGTCTTATCATCAATTTCCATCAATTTCAATTCCCATAGAGATTAAAGGAATAAGACCTATGGTAATAGTAATATCATAGGTAGTCACTATCTTGTGGCGGAAGACAAATTTACCATAGTTCTGTTGATGTAGACCGAAGAAAGTGCCAACTTTTATTAAGCTATCTACACAAAGAGATTTCATTATATATATCATATTTTCTCTAATTTTTTATGCAAGATTATTTGTGTGATTTGAAACTAATTGTGTATTGTGTATCATAGCCTACAACTTTTATTTTCATTTCCATTATGTGATGTTCACATTGTCACACATGTAACCACTCTTAGCTAGAAGTTCTTGATAAAGAAAACAAATTATTTTTACATAATTTTCTCCAACAAGATCTCCAAGCAACAAAAATATTGCCAATTGGAAAAGAATGTAAAATTATACTTTATAATATATTATAGACCCCTAACATCTATATTCTCTTCCTTATTTCATCACTTTGACTAGTAATGATCTCAAATCAATACACATTATGACTCTATTATGGTAGCCACTTTAGAGAACTAGAATATTGAATACCCTACCCCCAACGCACTAGCACCAACAAAATTCAAGCATGACAACAAACTCAAAATATAAACCCCTTTAAATTAGTGCCTTCACACGCCAATCTCCATGATTTATTTTAAAACTTTAGAAAGGACACAATTTGAAAGATAAAAATGTGTTTTAACTTTCTTTGATGAATAGTGCCTTTTCAATTAATAAATTATCAAAGTTACATATCCATAAAAAAGGGGTCGGGGGATATAGAAATCACCCCACAGAGTTCACATAGCAAAGCCGAAAATAGTAAACAACTATTCATTAAAAAAAAAGACATAAAGCCTTTAAGAAACAAGAGCAATGGCAGAAGGAGGAGGATCTCTATCATCATAACCCCACACATCATTGGGGTTAACAGGAGGGTCGGGGAGTGACCATCCATTATCTTCAGCTTCTTCTTTATCTTTCTCTTTTTCCCTAGGTGGAGAAATGGCTAAAGCTAGGTGGGAAAACTTGGAAGAGGTGGCAGGATGCCAATCAGATCCATGATGAGAACCAGGAGCATCAGGAGGGGTAGACTAAGCCAGAGCTGGAGACCACCCAGAAGTACGGCAAGGCAGAGAAGCCGAGTGGCACTACCAACCATCATCGCCACCTCTCAGAGAGTGGTGGCGGGGTACCTGAGACTGTGGGGTGCGTGAGCGGCGCGCTGAGGAGCTGCGCCCACAGCGGTGGCCTTTGGGAGGAGTACCTTCAGCAAAAATGGCATCAGAGGGAACCCTAGAAACAATGCAGGGAGCATTGCCCCAATGATTGAGTAGCTCCTACAGGTGAGCCACTTCTAGAGCCACTTTATTGGCTTGAAATTGAATCTGCATCATAACATTATTACATATGCAAGCCTTGTTATACAGAGCAACATTCGTATCAAGAAAGCTGTGAGAAAAAATAACAGCATTCCTATCTTTCCATAAAGTGAACAAAATCTCCATCCTGAAAGTATGCCAAATCTGGGTAAACTTGGAGGGAAGTCTAAGAGAATCTCCTAAGACAATCATGTGCCAGGAAAAAGGCTCAGGCTGAAAGGGTTTGAAGAAATCATGAAACCACTGCCAATACTATTGAGCTCTCCTACAAAACCAGAAGATGTCCAAGAAAGTCTCAGGGTGACCACAGAAAGGACATCGAGGGTCATGAACACCCAGATGTTTGAGCCTAGGGCCAACTGGGAGCCCTTGAAAAATTAAACACCAAGCAAAAAGAGCCATCTTGGGCTCCGTAATGGCAGCCCAGACAGTTTGAAAGCGAGAGCTCTAGTGAGAAGTGGAAGAATGAAGATGTCATCTCTGATTAAGGGTATCCACCATTGGAAGATGGGGGGAGAACCGCCTATAACCCAACCTTGGTTTGTAATTTCTTAAAGGCATGGTAGGATACCATTTCCAATCCTTCCACCAGGGCCTAACAGCTTGAATACCAATCTTATGAAGCAAGTTGGCAGGAATCGCAGAAACCAAAAGATCAAAAGTTTGGCAATCTGAGCGAGCCACACAATACTGAACCTGCATATCCTCCCAAGAATGGAGACCCATATAGGCTCTAGAGAAAAGGTCCTTGGGAGTCTGGATGCCACATTTGAAAAAATGCAGATTGCTAGTCCCTTGAGTCTTGGCCAGGGGGATGCCTTGAATAGAAAACAACGGAGACCACCAGAGGCTCTGCTGATTGAAAGAAAGCCCATTGCGAAAGGCATCACCATCCCAATGTAGCCAGGGCTTAATAGCTTCCCAAGCTTTCCAAATTCTCTTGATGATGGAGGTACCCTGAATTTGAACAGGTTCTTTCATAGTCAGTAAGGTCTAGAGACCAATGCCCTTCCAAGCCGGCCTGTGAACTGGGAATCTAGAAGAGATGTAGTGCCTGACAAGAATTTTCCAGGCCTCATCTCCAGTAAGAGCATGGATAATACACTTTGCATAGAGAGCATGCCCCTATTTCTGAGTGGAGAGAAGGCCAAGGCCTTCAGAATCATGAGGAAGGCAACAGAACTCCTAGGCAACCCTATGAAACTCATGACCGTCATCTCCAGAGGCCCAAAGAAAATCTCTGAGAAGACGTTCCAGCTTGAGATAAGAAGCCTTAGAGGGAGCCCAACATGAGGAGTAGTAGACATGAGTAGTAGAAAACACTTTGGAGAAAATCTGAAATTTCCCAGCAAGGGAGAGAGGCTTGCAGATCCAATATTACAGCTTTTTTTCAATCTTGGCAATCACAGCATTCCATAAATCCATAGAGGAGCCATGGAAAGCAAAGGGAATGCCCAGGAAGTGGAAGACTTCCCCATGTTGAGCCCATTTCCAACCAAATTTATCAAGCTAGGTAGGGTTGGAAGAAAAGACTGTCTGAAACAAAGAGTTTTAGACCATTAGATAGTAGATCCAGAGGCTTGACAAAAGGTGTCCAGGCACTGCAAGGCATTGGAGATGTTCTCCTCATCCTCAATAAGAGTGAGAAAGGAGTCATCAGCAAAGTGACCATTAACAAGGTGGGAAGAGGATTCAGGAAGGGAAATGCCACAAACCAAACTAGAGGAAACAGAGTTGGCAAGCAAATACCCAAAGCCTTTAGCAGCAAGCACATGTAAAGCAGGAGCCAGTGGACAACCTTGCCAGATGGATCTAAAAAGCCCAAAAGTATCAGATTGAGACCCATTGATGGTAATGCATGCAGAGGCATCACCAAAAAGCATTTCCACAGACTGCAGGAAGTGAGGACCGAACCCAAGAGCTTGAAGCATAGCAAGTATAAAAGTTCATTCAATGTGGTCATAGGCTTTAGCAAAATCAATTTTGAGGTACAGGGTAGCCTATTTAGATTGACGAGCCCATTCCATCCCTTCCTAGACAGCAATAATGTTGTCAAGAATATACCTAGATTTAATAAATCCAATTTGTTCAAGGCCGACAATAAGAGGAAGGAGATATCTGATTTTGAGAGCTAACACTTTGGCAATTATCTTGTAGGAGACATTCAACAAAGTGATGGGCCTCCAATTGCAGATATCCTCCGGATCACCAAATTTAGGTATGAATTTGGTATTCCCTTTATTAATTAAAATACACAAACTTTTATTGTGAAAGGCCTCGAGGTAAACTTTGTGCAAGTCAGGACCAACAGCATCCCAAAGATGTTTGTAGAATTTGCAGGGGAAGCCATCACATCCTGGAGATTTATCATTGGCCATAGAAAAAGCCGCTTCTTTGAGTTCAAAGATGGTAAGCATTTTCTCACAAAAGGCATGCTACTCGACTGCTATGTGGTTTGGAGTAACAGCAATACAAGCCTTAAGAGCCTCTTCCCACACAACAGAATTACCCCGTGAAGAAAACACTTGTTCATAATGCTGAACAAAAGCCTGAAGAATGGCCGAAAGCTCAGTAAGGGTTTTAGATCCTTTTTTGATCTTTTGAATACCAACATTGGTATGTCGGGCTTTGAGAGCATGAAAAAACTCCTTAGAGGCTTTATCACCCACCTCCAACCAGTGGAGGCAAGCTTTGATTTGAGCTCCATGAGTAGCATAGGCATCAGCAATTTGTTTCTCATGTCGAAGTTGGGCCAGCTTAAGCTAGAGTTCAAAATCAAAGGGGTTCAATGCAAGTGTATCAGCAGCATTGCGAAGAGCCTTAGTGTTACCTTTGTAAGCACGCTTCCTGTAGTAGGCTAACTGACAGCCATAAATGCAAAGAAATCTTGTAGTACAGGTGATGGTGTCATTCCACCATTGAATCCAACCAAGATGACTGTGGGGCTGAGGCTCTAAATTCCAAACTTGAAGAATGTGAGTAGTAGTGGAGGCATGCGTCAGCACAGACGTGTTGAGATAAAACTATGTCTGAGCGGCCCTCCTGGCAAAGGACTGCCAAATGATGGAAAAATAAATGGGGAAGTTATCTGACAGGGTCACATCTGTTAGAAGAATGACAGGTAGGCCTCGATCTTCAGAAAAAGAGAAAAAAGATTGAGCCGTTATCATAGCATGATCTAGCCTCTTAAATATGTGGTTGGAGCCAGCTCTGAAATTAGACCAAGTATGCCAAACCCCACCCTGCTAGTGGCAGTTAATATTGTGATAAAAAAGGCCCAATTTATTGTGCATGTGGTACCAGGCTTCTCTCTCCCTAGCTATCTAGCGAAAAGGCATGATGCCTTCCTTTTCAAAGGCCAGTTCAACCATATTAAAATCCCCACACATAACCCAAGTAGTAGGAGGCAAATTGTCTACCAGCCAGCACCAAAGTTGAGATCTTCGACAGCATCATTGGGGGCGTAAACATTAATGATACCAACAGAATGATTATGAAAAGATAGCAAAATTCATGTGATACGTTGCATCAGATTAGATCCATGAGCAATAACAGAAGAATGAAGGCGAGGTGACAGAATAGTAATAACACCACCTTTACCAGCTTCATGCTGAATAGAAAAGACAGTGTCATCCAGCCAAATGACACGACAGAAAGATTTAAGCAGGAACCCAGAAATTTTAGCTTCCTGTAAACATAACACGTCCAGAATGTGAAGTATGCAATGGGTATCATGAACATAACTTATTTTCTGGAGAGGTCAGTTAGATCTCGCACATTCCAGGACAAAAAATTCATAAAAACTCTTGCATGGTTTCCTCATCCCCAAGAGAGGAGAAACTATTCTGCAAGAAGGCTGGTACAAAGCCAAAGTTGGGGAGTAAATCTCTAGAAGAGGTCAACCGCCTTTTTCTGGGTCATCCGTGTGTCCATCAAGACTGCGAGACCGACGCAAAGACTGGGAGGAAACTGAAGAAACCACTGGCGGCGTGAGCACCACTTCTAGAGTGAAAGGCTTCACGGCTGAGCTTTTCCCCTGGATAACAGGGTTTGAAATAAGTAGCACCACCGGTGGTGCATCAGTGGAAGGAGGAGATTTTCCAACCGGAGGTTCCAGAGATGACACAACAATGGAAGTGGCTTGCGTTGTCTTGGATCTTGAGGCATTCCTGCCTTTTCACAAAACTGTAGTCCATTCTTCTTTTTTTCCAGCTTCCATGTTTTTGATTGGCACTTCCTTCGGCGATGGCTTCACCCGAGCGGTATCTAGCAGGCAATCCTTAATTTTGTGCTCTTCCAATTGACACCGATAACAGGTGTTGGGTAGGTTCAAATAGAGCACATTTTGAGAAATGGTGAGAGAACCAACCTGGATTTCAATAGTGTCCTTGAGGTCCCTAGAAAGGTCGACCTCAGCACAGACACACTTCTAGGGACGGGCATTGAAAAATTTGTCATCCTCTATGATAATGACCTTACCAAAGGTTTTAGCAATGGACTCAATAAACGGCCAGCATGACAAAGGGAGACCAGAAAACTCAACCCAAATATGAACCCTAAGTTTCTTGTCATCTGAGACAGTGAAGTCTCGAGACCATCTCTGAAAAACAAGCAGAGATGACCTAATAGTCTAAGGCCCGCGGCTAAAAACCGCTTCCGCCTGGGAAGGGTTAGCAAAATAAAAAAGAAAAAAACCTTTGGTAAGGCTTTGCACACCGTTAAGGCTTACCCCATGAGGGGTCCAGCTCTTGTTTACCCAATCTTTGAAGATACTTTCAGGAGGAGTACGACCCACAAAATATCCAATCAGAGTATGCTTTTCTAACCATTCACATGCAGAATCAAATTCTTGCAGATTAAGAACAATATCAGGGTTACCTCGTGAAAGACCTTCAGGATGAACTTGTGAGGACATTTGTTTAGAGGAGGCACCATGGATTTCTAAAGCTTCAACTCGCGCACCAGCATCAATTGCTGGGCCGAAGTTGGCTGGAGCCATACTAAAAGCTAACCCTAATGCAAAAATCCCGCAATAAATGCGGTATGACAGACGGAAAGCTCAGAGCAAAGACACAGACAGGACATCGTACGCATCATGTTCTAACTTTCTCTCACACTACAAAGTATAATTCAATGCACCACTACAAACCCTGTCATTCCCAAACTTTTTATTATGTGTAAAATGACCTCATGTCAAAGGTTTTCCTAGGATTTTTTTCTTGCAATAGACAAAAATGGGTCCCTTCTGATGCACTGGTCCTCAAGGCATGCGTATTGGAGATCGATCTCAAAGAGAGTCTCTCTAATTTATCCCCTCTAATCTATAGGCACCACTATCCATCACTTATTTCTCAGAACCTTCAAAACTTGTTCTTACTTTCATTTGTCATATTGGAATGCAATAGTACCAAGTTTTGCAAAAATGAATATGATGAAATGAATTTAGAAAATATTAAGAACATGAAATTGGAAAGAGTAAAATCTGATTCTATTACCTTCCCAAGCATCCTCATTATCTACGATAATAAGGTAATTTTAAAAGAGTTTGGGTAGCCATCAAAATGCAGCAGAAAGGAGTTTGTTGTTAAACATTAAAGTTGGAACGGTTGTCGCAAACATGCATTCAAAAAGTGGAATCATATAAGACGCACCCAAATCATTTGAAGAATGCCTCAAAAAAATATTATCTCAAGCAATGAAATGAGATGTTTGAAGAACGTGTGTATCGCAGGATTACATTATTAGATGTTCATTGCTTATGGAGGGAAAATAGATCATCTCAAAAATATTCATCTTCCGTGTAACTTTTGTAACTTCTTTCATACCTCAATGCTCCTCCACAGCGGAATCTCATCCCTGAGCAGATCCCTTTGTCCAACATAGTAGGCCAATCCTTCAATGCACAAATAGTCATATTTCAAATTCCAATCATCTTGAATGTCATTCTAAAAGAATATGATGTTCTTATTCGATAACATGAAGAAGATTTATATAATGTGCCTGAACAGCAATTTCGTTGTAAAGCAGTTAGTTGTAACTGGATAGCTATTCTATCAATGTCTTATGCCAAAACAAATCTATTACATGGATGCAATTATGTTCAATGTATGGATAATAGAAACGTTTAACTAAATTGAGTTATAGATATGATATTTGCATAGTCTATAATGTATAATGATTCGTGTGCATAATTTATGGATTATGTTGTGTGAAAAAATTTTGCTTCAATATTTTCGAGTACACTCCATGATCTATCATCAGGATGAGAAAGCTATAAAAGGAAATAGCTTTCTCATTCAGATGATGGATCATAGAGTGTGATCAGCATTTCACACAATGTAATCTAAAAATTATGCACACTAATCATTATGAACTCTGGAAATCTCATGTCTATAATTCACATTTAGTCAAGCTTCTCTATTATCCATACATTGAACATAATTGCATTTATGTAATAGACTGTTTTAGCATAATACATTGATAGCATAGCTATATGCAGTTACAGCTAACTGGTTTACAACATAATGTAGGTTCCTAAAAGGTATGATCTTATCTTCTTCCTCAAGTTTTAACTCACTCCCTTAGCTACCAATTCCTCAATAAATAACTCAATATCCAAATATCTACCTCTAAAAAATATTCATCATGTCATCATAATGCCCTTAGCAGTAAGAGAAGTGTTTTTACCATCTAGGTGATCAACGACTTCACTAAACTAAAATCAATCTCTATCTCAATCCACTTAAAATTTATTCCTCTCTTGAATTAATTCTAAAACACTTAAGATCTTCTTAGTGCACGTCATAGGTACAAGTATATCAAAAAATGAGTGACTTGTCTAAAAGTGTCTAGTATTCTACATAGGTACGAAATAATCCTCCGTATGAGAGATAAAAAGAGTAGGTCTATGTGAGCCCCCTATAAATTTGTGAAATCCATTAGGCTCCACTAATGTTCCTCTATTGCTCCATTGAAACAAGGAAGCATTAGCTTAACATGGCATAACTCCCCCATTAGTGCTAATGAGAAGTGATAATGGAAAACCAACTAAAATCAAGCATAAAGATGTGTATAGGAATGACACCCAACATTAGGTCAATATTCCCTGCTTATTAAAACATATTAATTTTTGTAACATTTATATGAATGCATTTAAAGAATTATTTATTGTGTACTAATTTTTTCATGTTGAAAAAATGTACAAATGATGAAAATAGACATATTCATAATCTAGTATTTTGGAATTCTATTGTACACGTCTAAAAATGACTATATGCATTTTCGTTATGTCATATCCTTATCATAATTATTCTTCTTTCCATATTAATTAAATATTTATATTATTTAATGAAGTAGTTTTTTCTTAAATAATTAAATATTTTTAATTATTTAAGTAAGCTAACATTTTCTCTATTAATTAAATAATTTTATTACTTAATCAACTCATTTTTAGTCCTCTATAATTAAAAAGTTTTTAAATTTAATTTAATTAGCTAACACTTCCCTCTCAAAATTAAATAAATTTAAAAAAATTATTTAACTTTTCTACTTTTAATAAATAAAATATATATCTAATTTATTTCCTATATGCATCTAAACTTCATCTTATCTTTCCACCTCATCAATCCATGTTTATTATAGGTCTTACTTTCTCTTAATTTTTCTTAACTTTTTAAATTGTCATGTAATCTCTACCATTGATCAAATGTGATGGGAGGCATCTAAAAAAGACCTTCATTCACTCATTTTCCTATCTAGCACTTTTTGAGCACCTACACTGTTGTCAAGTTATCAAGCATACATGAATCATTCTCAATCAAGAGCTAGCACTATCATTATCAAGCATCAAGCATTCATATTATCTACATCAACTTTTCAAGCATGTATCAAATAGAAATGGAGTCTCCTAAGGTATTTATGGTGATATTATTGTTTATCATTTGATTTTGAGCATAGATCTTAGATTATATCTTACAATGTGTCTATAGATTGTGAGTTTGGGTCTTGCATTGCATTGCTTCCATTATTTTGATTCACATTTTCATATCATGAAAAACTAATTATAGAACTCAAAAAATCATGCAGGTTTAGAAAAATGACACTCAAAAAGGTATTTGTATGAATCCAAATGAGCCTCTCAAATTTATATAGAAATTGAGACTATATATGGTATCCTCTAAGAAACAACAAAATGGAAAAAAGTTATACATCATTTTATAAAACAAATTGTACCACTAGATTGAAGAAACAAAATACACAAATGATAAATTTTTGAGTAGACCAATAGTGGGGAATGAGAATGTTCCTCCAAGATATCCAAGTCATCATGACTCTAAAGAGTTGGGAAATAGGGATCACTAGCCTAAACTTGCAAGCTAGGGATCAAATCCATTCCCATTAATTCCTTATTAAAGAATAATTTAGTTGGCTCAAATTCAAACCAATTGGGGATGGTAAGAGTTGGGCTCAATGATAGATTTTTGAATTATTCTTTGTTATGTACATTTGTTGAAGTGATTGTATAAGATAGAACAAGAACTATATCTAAAGATGTAAAATTGAAAATAATCAACAAAAAATAAGCTATAGATTTAAGATTTATAAACTCCGAGTACATATCTAGAAAAGGGAATTAAAGAGGAACCTATCACTAAAATTTAGGCCTGAAATGCAAGACTATGTAGAAAGTGTTAGGATTAAGTAATACTGAGAGGGGGGTGAATCATTATTACAACACTTTATAATTAAACTGAGAAATTTCCAACTTAACCAAATAATTACTGAAATGAAAAGAACATAAAATACACAACCCATAACACCATGATTTTGTTCACGAGGAAACCCTGGTGGGTATGATACCCACAAATATGCACTAAAAGTATAGTGTCCTTGTTAGGAAACCTAGCCCTGTTAGGAGCTTAATATTACATTAGTACATTTCCCTATTAAAGGAATACAAAACCTTGTTAGAAGTATATACTGAGCACACTACTCTTACAATCATAAATTTATCTCTGTTACAATGCTTTATCAAAATGAACTTATACAAGCATCTTCTATGCTTAAGTAGTTCGATTTGTAGTTTGCATCACCTTCTGTCTAATTCTAACATCTTAATGCATACATTCATCTGATCATACATTATCCATACTCCCTTCTCAAAACCTTTCCATATATATACTTTACCTCATACTCAGTCGGCTCCCAAATACATCACAAAATGTGATCAACTCTTATCCAAGACCCAAATACAAATTTGGTGATCATAGATTAACAAAATTAGGGTAATACCTAATCCAAATCCAACTTATCATGATTGTATTCCACATTACACTCCTTCAATCATCATGACTGTTCAACTGGTTTGTCTTGTTGTTAGACTGTCTTCGCATGACTTCAATCATCTTTAACTTTAATCTATGAGCTCCAACACTCAAGTGAACTTAACTAAAGGTATAAAATATCCCAAAATACCTTCCTCTATGCTTGCATGGTATAGTTCATCATATATAGTGCTCATTGCTCAAAATTGTACTCCTGTACTCAATAAAATGCTTACTAGACTTAGTCATTTTACAAAACCTTAGCACCAACATTGTCTTCCTCTCCAAGTGACCGTACATAATAGTAGTGTTGTCATAAATGACAACCGTTATACACTCTTGAATGAGCCACTTGCCAACAGAAAGAAACCTAGTCCCATGGATGTGTGATGTAAACTTCAAAAATGGATTTAAACATAGGATGTTTCTCTTACCATCTCCCTAAAGTTTCACAGAAAAGAAATGTCAGACTATGTGGCTAAGCCACAACATCTAGGTTTTTCCCTAGTTTTAAATCTTGATCTAATTGTCTATGTAGAGGGGTAAAACTGAGCCACTATGAATGGTGGCTAGACCCCTCAAGGAATCGATAACTAACTCTCCACTCTAATAAAACCTTTGTGGTAATACAACCTCTAAATTTTCTCACTACGATGGTAGAGTGTGTGTAACTATGTGATGCTAAAAGATAAAGGAATTTAGACCATATAATCCAATAATACAAGTTACCAAGACCACTTGAACAACTTATTACACTTAATGTCTAGTACGCACGTGTAGGTTGAGGATGATAGTGTGGTGAGTAGGTGTCTCATATGGATGAGGTACACAAGTCTGTACCAGAAGGTGAAAAGTAACCAATATTTGAATTTTATATATTAAATATGATAAAAGAATAGAAAAGTAAACTAATAGCATGAAATGAGCTAACCAAAAGATAAGAAAGTTAAAGAAATACTTATAAAAGGTTCAATGATGAAGCCTCTCACACACACCATGTCCTTCCTTTCTATATACCTTCACATAAATGACCAAAGACAAAATGTTGGGTGGCTCTGATTATCTAATTATTTCATAATTAAACCCCGTTTTGGTGTTTCCATGTCCATGTAAAGCCAAGATGGATATATTGTGATAAAAATGATAAAGAAAATACAATAAAGGAAATGTACTAGATAATATGCTAAATCAAAGATAATGAAATGTGATGCAGTCAAGGATAGAGAATCCCCAAAGGAGATGTCAAATCCTTGCATCAATTATCAACACAGTGGAAAATAACAAGATACAATCAAAAAAAATATGATTTGCATCCAAACAACTAGTTTTATTAATCAAAAAAAATGTATACATGCCGGGTTATAAGGCCTTCCCGGTTTAGGCCAAGTACAAAGAAAACTTAACAATAAAACCCAACTCAGACCTATTCTTGATCGTCCTAAGTCTCAGAGACATCCTCTAGCAGCTAAACTTTGTTAAATTCAGCCCTTTCCCAGACTTCTTCCTTCTCTCCTCCCCAAATGATTGCAAGCCCTAAATTTATACACAAACACAAATAGGTCAATCGCAGCCAACTTTACATATCCCAAGAAATGTGTTAGACCCAGTCAGCCTTAACCCTAATTAAATACAACATTTAATTCATTTCTCAGGGACCTATCTAACAAATCAAGTTGGCCACACATAGATCCACCTAGGAAATCATGTCATTCAGCTCCAACGATCATATCAACAATTGCAACACAATCAATCGATCAGTTAACTCCAAGACCCAGTGTCATGAAGAACAAAAAAAACCGAATAGAGAAACAATAGGATCTCTCAAACTATGCCACCTCATGAAGCACTATCAAATAATTAGGCTCTACAAATAGCAAGCAACAAACCCTTTTTTATCACTCCTTCCAAACATCTCCTCAGTTCCAGCGACCTCATAATCTCAGGATACTTCCTGGAACCAAAAGATTTTTCTTAAATCCAGTCACAGAATATTCCTAATGACCCCATGAACACCATCTCATGAATGCACCTTCTAGATATCAACAGAACTCAACTAAGATATCAAACACACCAATTGGTGACAACTCGCTGCAACTAGTTATCAGGAACACAAATACCCGATAAAGAATCAAAAATATCTCACAAAATACTCCACCAAAAGAATATCTATCATAGACATATAATCTATGAACAACAAGGAACAATCCCTCTTGACCCCTCCTTTCCAATATCTTAAAAGATACACTTCTCGCAAGATCTCTATAAAACTTTCTCAAACCAGGAACTTCATTAACCCAAAAGGAAAAACTCCTAAATGATGCAAGTTCTTCAAGAACCCAAGATCCTCCTACATCAGACACCCAAGGTAAATCAAAAAGTGTGTCTCACATTTATACTCTATTGGTATTTAAAACTATTACGCTGTAAAAGAAACCAATATACCCTGAGACTAATATTAGGAACGATTATTTCCAAGTATGAGAGCTCTGCAAGGTAACTAGACCAACTATAGGACAAGATTGTCCTCTACTCTTTTGGCTCTTCAAAACTAAGGTGGGTGCACCTAATCTAGATTGGTATTTAACTCTTTCCAATTCCTTAGAACTTATGGATTTTACCAATAGATAATGGCAAGATAGTAGGAAATGACAACCACTCATTCAGTGACTATTCTCTACCATGCAAGACCACTTGACCAACAACCACAAAACTTTCAAAGGACTGAAAATGGTTTTGACATTTTGATAGGGAAGAGTATAGATAAACCTATTCAGATATGTATCAAAGTAGAAGATACTAATTACTGATTAGTGCTTTATCCATTGGGAAATGATTCTAGTTCAGATACATGACAGAGAAACTAACTATTGTCAAGGACACAAAACCATAAATACAGATAACTCCAGACCAAACACTTCTTAATAATCCTTATGTAGAAAAACCCAAAGAGTCTATGTCTTATCCAAAGAAGATTTTAATTTGATCCTTGATCAAAACCATATAATAAAACATATATATAAATAAATCTTATGTAGTGAAATAGAAGAATCAAAACTCAAGAGGTAAGAAAAAATAAGAGACTTGAATCAGAATTGTTGTATTAAGTACAAAGAGACCAATTTCAATTCCAAAACGTTTCAAATCATAAACCACTTCAATAAATGCAAAAGATTTGTAATTTTGTTCTTCTATAATAATACTCTCTAGATATACATTTGCTATACTCACTAGAAAACAGTAAAAGGTTTTCTGACTTATGCTACTTGCCCAAATTTTGCCCAGCTACCCCTACTAAATGATCTTGGAAGTCTTTTTTATAAGACAAGGATTGTAACAAGCTTCAGATCATTTAGGATTAGGGCTAAATATCAATCTAATACTTGAAAAAAAAATGTATTTCAATAATAAACAATTTTGTCATCAACAAGTTGGGCTCAATCCTAAATTCTTCCTATGTAATCTGATTTTATTCAGATGACATCCATCCTTGCAGAAAAAACCCTGCAGAAGGAATAAGAATGGAATGTCTTATCTGCATATAATACCCTGATAAAGTTTTGGCTCTTCAAATCTATAAAATATCAAAAATCTCAGCCTTTCAAGAATAAAATTTGATCTAAGTCTCTACAATTTTGGAAATGACCAGTCATTAATGGGAAAGAACATAGATAGTGATAAAACTTGATTATTAAACTGTCCAGGGCCTAAAATAATATTCTTTTCTTAAGTGCATTCAAGGCCACCCAACTTTCATTCTCTTAGCATCCAACAACTGTACAAGGAAAACCACAAAGATCAAATTTTGTCAATTAATGCTCTATAATAAGACATGATCCACTGCTTAAAAACCCTAAGATAGAGATTTAAATATTTGAAAAGTGGTTAAACGGTCATAGGCAGTGTGGGATTTAGTATCAACGATCAAGATCAAGACCTTTCTCCCTTTTAAAACTCATCCTTTGACCTCTTTTTAGGTTACTTGGGCTTTCCAATGATCATCTTGGATAGGTGGCAGCTTGGTGCAATGCCTTAATGGCTAGATCTCGAGCATCTTTTCTTTGAACCTTTACACCTACCACACGATCAAACTAAACTTGTCTGATCTTTACTTTATCTCTAACTTCATCTCTTAACCTACCTTAAACTAGAATTGAACTCTGGTCAGCTAATTTCCTCTTATCTCCAAGTCGCCAGATGATTTCACTAACTCTAGTCAAATACATGGATCATGTGCAAGCCATAGATTCTAATTTCATTGAACATCCACGATCTCACTTCAAGAAACTCAACTTGACTTTGATCTTGACCCAATTTCATTTGGAGATTCAACGACTAAAGAAATCTCCAAGTTATTGAATACTTTTTGAGACTCATGGTTTATTCAGAGACTTAGTGCAAACCCTTGATTTTGATTTTGATTTACGGCTCAGATTCTTCCTTGGAAAACATGAATTGTCCTTGACCTAACCACACTTGAACTTGGGTCCATTCAGAGATCATGTGACAACTAAGTCTCCAACTCACTGATAATCTTCTTGACTTGAGTTAAATTTAGAGATTATACGCCAATTGCTAGTTCAAATTAGCATCGACAATCTGCGCTTAATCGCTGAATCCTTCTATACTTTCTCAAATTATCTAGAATTTATGTGACAACCCTTGATCATGATCTTGATCTACGACTTGCGCTAAATCTCTAGATGTTCACATACTTAACCATTCTTTCTGAGATCACGTGCCAGCCCTAAGATCAACATTACATGGATAGTTCTGATTTAATCTTGGATAATCCATCTTGGCTTAACTTAATTGAGGCACTTATCTAGAGATTTTGCAACTAAAGGAAAAAGCATAACCTCGGCAAGTTAACTTTAACTTGAGTCAAATCTCGGCAAAGAGACATCACTAAATATCTCAACCTGATCTGGAAAACCATGGGTTCCTTATGATATTGCAGGACTGAAGAAATCTCCAAGTCATAAGATACTTTCCTTAACTTGGGTAATATCACAAGATCACGTGCAAGCCCTTTGATCAAATATTCATCAATGACTTGTGCTTAATCTTTGCATAAGTTTGTACTTGACTATTTAATTGTGAGATCACATGCCAACCACAAGGTCTTGATTCAATCAACGGTTCTAACATAAACTCATTTTTCCTACCTTAACTTTACCTGAGTCAAGCATCAATCTAGAGATCACATGACTGAAGGAAATTTATAACCCTAGCCAGTTAACCTTAACTCGAGTAAAAAATTGGATTCTCAGTTGCTGAATAACTTAACTAGCCTTAACTTAACCCCAAGTTCATCTAGAGATTACGTGACTGAAGGGATCTCTAAGTTGCGAGAACATTTCTTAACCTTATATTTTATGTCGAGACTTGGTGCAGACCACACGATGAAAGCAAGTACTTAACAAGATCAAATTCCTGTGTTGAATCTACCAATGTTTGATTTTACCTCATCTTTATCGAGTGATCACGTGCCAACTACACATCTCTATCCAGATCGAAGGCCTACGTTGAATATCTGAATCTTTCTATACTTTCTCATTTCCTTCTGAGATCGTGTGCTAGCCCTAGATCCTAATCTGCATCACTAACCTTTGTTTAATCTTGAGACATTTTTCTTAACCCTGAGTCTTTCTGGAGATCTCGCGACCAAAAAGAAAAAGTAACCATGCCTTGACCACAAGTTTATCTCGAGATCACAAGATAAAGGAAATATCCAAGTCACTGAAAAGAACCTTAACCCTTGAGTTTATCACGAGATTACATGCTAGTCGTTCAATGAAATTACAGACAAAACAAAATCCATAGCCCTTGCATGATCACTGAATGACATCCTAAACTTGGAATTAATCTAATGACTTAGCGCCAACTTCCCAATTAGAAAAAGATTCTACAGTGCGCATGCAATCTTCAGAAGAATAGAGAATATTCGATCTCATTGCGAGATTCAGCGGTAAAGATAAGGCTAATAAGCAGATGAGTTAAAAGGGTTTTAGGTGGCTCAAAATGGTAATGAAAAAATAGAATATATCTAGGAAAGGATTTATGGCTCCTTGCAACCAACTGATAGAAATTTGAAAATAGGGTTTAAGACTTTGCAAGACATAGCATAATTTTCATCAATTAAAGAAGACTTTCTCATAGAGACTTAGGGTTTCAAACCATAGATCATAGGAATAATTGCACAGACAAGGAAAGTGTTGATGGGACTTTATGAATAGTTCTGCCAACAGTGATAACTTGTCACCAGGTACCGGGGTAGCAACCAACTTTGCCTATAAATGTTCTCCGGAGAATGAATTCACCGAGCCTTCAAGCACCTAAGTTTCGGGTCTCAACGGTGCAGGGAAGCTAAATTGGGCAGGTGACTATTTGTTTGGGGGGATATCTGGTTTTACTCATCTTCTTCGGGGATTTTAGTAATGGGTCGAGGTTTCCTACAATCATGCTATGTTTACAAAATAAATTGCAAAAGATAGACCAAATTTAGAGTTTATTACTTCTACTTATAGTTATGCAACATATTCCAGATATCAACAATGCTCCAATGTAAGAACTACACTAAATACTGAATACATATAGAACCAACAATTCATACATATTCAATAGCAAGGGGAAATGAAATCATTAATCTAAATGAAACATTAGAGCAAAGGACATTAGAAACATACAACACAAAAGATGTTTGTGAACTCCGAAATTTGAACAACACATAACAAGTAGTCACAAGGTGTTCCTCCTTCTTCATTAACTTAAAGCATTCTAGTAGCATTGGTGTATACATCCATGGCTCCAAGGGAGCATCTAAACTATTAAGAACAACTAAGCATTGAGCTCCTGTAACTACTGGAAATGAAAGCTATTTTCTATTACTTGCTGGACTTCAAAATCATCAATTTTTCCGGCCCCTGTTATGAGGTCAGACTTGTCATTTATACACATAGTTTTCCCTAAAATTAACCTAATCTAACTGTACACTCAACATATAAAATACATTATCCGGTGGCCAGTACTACCTACACCACTTACAATCACCTCCAACAGAGCTGAGGTCTGACAAGATAGAGGAAGAAGACAAGAAGAGAAAGCTAGAAGAATCAGCATAGACAAGAGTGTCAGGGTATTAATAGAATAAATCTGGTCTTCCTGGTATTCGAGGCTACATTCCCCATAAATGTAGAATGCGGATCACTGTCTTCGATGCACCGAGTATTTAATTTAGGAGCAGCACCTCAGGAGAATCATTTGTCAGGGCCATCCCTCCATCTAATATGCCTTATCGAGATCACCTACCTGCTGACCCCTTATTAACTGCTTGATAATGATCGGTCAGCTCTGGGGAACCTGAACACGGATCACCGTGAAAGAATACAAAACTTCAGACCTAGAATTTTGGAGTCTAGGAGCTTGCGCTCAAAGAATAAAGAGTTTACAAAACTTGCACCTTCCTAGTGAGAATCTCTGGAGTCTGGAGAACTTTACTATGCCTTGTATGTTTTAAATACTTCTAAAAGCTGGGGAATCCCCTCTTGGTCAATGTCTTTGATGCACTCCTAGCGGAACTTGGCCGCCTCTAATTTCTCACCTATTTCTAAGGCATTTCCTTTAAATTCTACGGCCATCTTTGCTGCATCATGGCCCTGGAGCATCATGGGGGATAAGCGTGACATCCTTGCTCCATCAAAATCTCCTAGGGACTGGTACCGTGACTCCATTAATTCATCAATATTCCCCACAACATATTCCACTAGAGCACATGTATATGTACTAAAGGGATTGAATCCTGAAACCCTTGTGAAAAAAGCCTTATATAAATTCAAAGAATATTCTACCTCCAGGACTTTGTCTTTCAAGGCTGCTACAAGTTGCTTGGTAATCTCCAATTTGAGATCAAGTATGGAGTGTTGTACCTAGATTGAATCGAAAGACTCTTCCCCCTAAATACCCATCTCCGTGATGGGTTCCTCCCCGAGATTCATGAGTTTTCCTAACTCGCTCATCCACGGCTCATATTGTTTGGTTTCTCCCTCCCATAGAGAAAAGGTGCCTTTGACTTGGTGCAAGATGTTACCATCCATATGCAGGTTCGAGAGTGTTGTTGTTAAGAAATTACAGACATTTCCTACCTGCTTAGCTACCCAGTCATCTACTTCTTGTACTTTCTTTTTCATGTTCTTCAGTGCGTCAATATCACCCAATAGAAGTAGTGTTACGGATGTAGAATCTTTCAGATGAATTGTAGTCAATGTCTGTGCTAGCTCTGTTAGAAGCCCGGGGAGATTTACATTTGTTTCCTTTTCCTCTTTTAGTCTTTGGGCTTGCTTATCATATTGGGCCTCAATTTCCTGGCTAGCCTCTTTTAGTAGGTCCAATTCACCCTGCTTGTCCCTCTTTCCCAGAGGTACCTCTGTAACTATATACTCCGTAGCACTTACTACTACTTCCTCTTTGTCTGGGGGAGGGGTTGCAATAACCATGACTGTATCTCCACCCAAACTAGTCCAAATGGAATGGAGGGTCTGGGCCTTCTTTGGCTTGGGGATGCCTTGACTCCAGGCCATCATCTCGGCTAGGAAGAGATGGGATTTTGTCACCGTCAAGTTCTTTCTTTTCTTTGACTCCACCAACCACTGTGGTGGCATGGGCAGCCTTGCTGCTAGGGCCTGATTATTCAGGTCTTCCCCGGGGTTCTGATGTTCATCCTCAGCATTTATAGTCTCTTCAGACTCTTTCTCTTGGTTCCTAGGATCGCCTACACCATCCACCTTAGTGGTATCAATATTTGTTGCCTTAGTGCTCCCATCCTTAGCAACATTAGTTCAATCAACATCCATATCTCTAGGTTTCTCCCCCTCATTCTGTTGTTGTTCTCCGGCATCCCCTGCCGAGACATTCTCCTCAGTTGGTGTATCTTTTGAAGGTGGAAAAGGTATCTGAAATGGATCTCACTATAGTATTACAGGGATCACCTTGCCAAATCATGTTACCACTTAGGGTGAAGAACTACCCTGGGTGGGCAGAGGCATTTGGAGCACAGTGGCTAAGGTTATGGTTACTCCCAAAGGTCTGGTTCCCTTCGCCAAAGCTATTTTCTCATCTTGTACTTGCCTCTTTTCTCCTATCTTGGTCCCCAAGACCAGTTTCTCTTAAATGTCAGGGATGTTCACCTATTCTTGCTGTTATATGCTGAATGTAGACCTTTGAATACAGCACAAACACAACACAGTCTTTACACAATCGTTCAATTCACAAAGACAAACATGAATTGTTTGTTCTGTAAATTTGATTGAGGCAACCTGTTGCCTCCTAATCAGTTGGGAATGTTGATTTTACCCTTAGAATGAGAGCCAACAACCTAACCATTGCTAACATGGAGGATTTTAAGAATGCAAGAAGAGAAGAATTGCCATTAAATCTACGAAATTGCCATTAGTCTATGAGAAAATGCTTTTAATCTATGAATTGAGAAGCAATTAAGCTATGAAAGCAAATTAAAATAATCTAGGAATGAATTGCAACTACTCTATGGAAGTAAAATGCAATTAATCTAAGAAAATCCAATGCTTTTAATCTAGAAATGAGAGTGTTTGTAATCTATGAAAGAAATTGCCTTTAAGCTAGAATTGAATTTGCCATTAATCTAGAAAGCTTGAAAGCATCAAATTGAAATGTTAGATATAGAAATGAATCATAAATGAAAGCATTATATCTTCA